>CBVK0102141636.1:802-17456 GCA_900067695.1 Picea abies
TGGCACTGTTCTCAATGCATATACAAAACATAAATCAAAATTTCAAAATTCTTCAAAAAGTTGCGGGTACTCTACCTGCATGGCATCTTCATGCTCCCAAGTAGCATCTTTAGAACTATAGGAGGTCCACTAAAATTTTACCAATTATATGACTCAGTTCCATAACATTTTGACTTTTTTGTCTAATATGCGCACCAATTGGACCTAAAATTCTCCTTCTAGCCCCACCTAAATCAAATTCCAATAAATAACATGGTTAGGATCATGTACGTACTTTTTCAGCAAAGAGACATGAAACAAATTATGCACATTCATGGAAGCAGACAATGCAAGAATGTATGCAACTAGCCCTATTCTATCTAATATCTCAAATGGACCACAGAATATGGCTGCTAGGTTTGTATAATTTCCCAATTTCAATGAGCTATTCTCGGGATTCACTTTTAAAAGCACATGCTTTCCCACTTTAAATTCTCTAGTTGCCTTATTCTTATCTACATAACTCTTCTGTCTATCTCATGTTTCCTTCGAATTCTTATTAATTTTAACTATATGGTCTTCCATATCCTTGAGAAATTATGGCCCAAGTACTACTTTGTCTACCGAGTTGTCCCAACTCACTTGAGTATTTCATTTCCTACCATACAAAGATTCAAATGGACTCATCTTCAATGAATCTTGATACCCATTATTATAGGAAAAATCAACCAAATGAAAGTAATCTTCCCACTTAGATGGATTATCCGTCACATACATTCTAAACATGTCCTCAATCACTTGGTTAACTCTCTCTGTCTCCTCATCTGACCGTGGATGGTATATTGTGATAAAGTTCATATTTGTACCAAATCCTTTAAATAATCCTCTCCAAAAATTTGCAATGAATTTAGTATCTTTGTCGGAGACAATTGCCTTAGGTATCCCATGCAACCTAGAAATTTCCCTCATGTAAATTTATGCAATATTAGTTGTAGTAGGCGTCATATTTATAGGAACAAAATGAGAATCCTTTGTCAATTTATCAACCACTACCATTATTGAATCATGTTGTCTTGTTTTCCTGGGAAACTTATTTATAAAATTAATGGTTACCACTTCCCATTTCTTCTCTGGAATTGGCAATGGTTGTAACAAACCCGTTGGGTGTCTATGATCAACCTTCACTCTCTGACATTCCATACATATGGAAATGTTATTAACAACATCCTTCTTCATTCCTGACCAAAATAATTGGCTTCTTACTGCTATAATTATTTTTCTGTAACCGGGATGTCCTACATATGGAACATTATGCATTTCTTTTAATACCAAATTCTTAAGTTATCTGGAACTCAGAACATAAATTCTATTCTTATGCATAAACAATTCATTTCCCTAATATCATACTATTTAATTTTCTACTATACATTTTCCTACTGTAAACTTTCTTTTACATGTAGCTATTGTTGGTCTATAACAACACCATCTAAAATTATGCTCTTTAAATATGACTGATGCATGCGAATGGTTGTAGTATGCATGAGATGTATCCTTCTATTGAGTGCATCAACAAATTTATTTTATTTTCCCTTGATATGCTTTATATCAATGTCATAATCACTTAAAAATTCCAGCCATCTCGTCTGCCTGGCATTAAAATTGGTTGTTCAAAAAGATATTTCAGACCATTGTGATCTATCCTTAGTTCAAATCTCTTTCCCATGAGATAATGCCTCAACATCAACAATGCATGAAAAATTAAAACAAACTCTCAATCATGTGTGGCATAATTCCTCTCATGTTATTTAAGCTTTCTGGACTCATAACTAATGACATGTCCACTTTGAGTGAGAACTCCACCAAGTCCTTCCTTGCATGCATCTGTACAAACCAAAAAATTCTCATTTGGGTCAGCCATATTTAAAATAGGTGCATTATAAGTAATTCCTTTAATAAATTAAAATTATCTTCACACTTTGTTGTCCATTTGAATTTGATTCCTTTATTTTGTAAAGAAGTGGTGGATGAACAATCTTTGAAACCCCTTCTATAAATATCCTATAGTATCCAACTAATCCCATGAAAGATTTGATTTTTGAAAAAATCCTAGGTGTTGACCATCCACTAATGGATTCAATCTTCTCTGAATCTACTGCTATATCTTCTTTTTAAATAATGCACCCCAAATATTGGATCTATTCTTGGTAAAAACAACACTTACTAGGCTTGGCATAAAGTTGATGTTCCCTCAACACTTGCAAGACCAACCTCAAGTGATGTTCATGTTCTTCCTTGGACTTAGAATAAGCAATTATGTCATCCAAGAACACGATGACAAACTTATCCATATAATTTTTGAATATGTCATTCATTAAGCATATAAAGATAGCCAATGCATTGGTCATTCCAAATGTCACCACTACAAATTCATAATATCCATATCTTGTTCTAAAGGTTGTCTTATTGATGTCTTCTTCCTTGATTCTTACTTGGTGGTATCCTGATCTCAAGTCTATCTTTGAAAATACCTTTTCCCTTCTTAGATGGTCAAAGAGGTAATCAATTATGGTAGAGGGTATTTTTTCTTAACAATGGCCTTATTCAATTGTTTAAAGTCAATACACAGCCTCAATGTTCCTTCCTTCTTTTTGGAAAAGAGTATTGGTTCTCCCCAAGGTGAAACACTTGGGTGTATGTACCCTTTCTTCAACATTCTTCCAACAACATTTGTAATTCTTTTAATTATGGTGTACTCATTTTGTAAGGAGTTTTGGATACTTGGGAAACTCCTAGTACTAAATCAATAGAGAAATATATTTCCCTCTTTGGCGGTAATCCTAATATTTCTTGGAATACATATTCAAACTCTTGCAATACATATTCAAACTATTGCAATACTGAAAAATCTTCAAGGCTTGGCCCTTTTGTCTTTTCTAGCTCCTGCACATGAGTTGCTTGCAATTGACATCCTTTCCTGAAACATCTCTTCAAATGTAAGGATGGAAATTTCCCTTATAGAAATGGGTCTTGGAATTCCTTTCACAGTGCTCTGTTTTCCTTCTTCATCAAGACATGTAAATGTATTGTTATGAAAATCTAAGAAAGCATGATGTTGGTCCAACCAATCCATTCCAATTATGATATCATAAGATACCAATGGTATGATATTTAGGTCAACAATTGTATTTACTCCATTCATATTTATTGGACAACCTTTAATTGTCTCATTGATCCTTCTTTTGGTTCCAGTGGCTAGCTAAACCAAACTTGACTTTTCAAGCTTACATTTCTCCAAATGAAATCTATCCGCTACTTTAGGATCAATGTAACAATGGATTTCTCCTTAATCAATTAAAATAGTAGTAGGATGATTAATAATCTTACCTTCCACCTCAATCATATGGGATTGATGTTCTACTTGTTGATCTTCTAAGGTTGCATATATTCTCGAATACTTCTGCCCATGTCTCCTACTGTTGTGGCCTATTGGATGTTGTGCATGGTCTTAATTGTGTCTTCTATATGACGAAAATCCTTGTAAAAGTGATCTTCTTTGCATCCCCAACACTTGATTGGTGGTCTTCCCCTTTTTCCCAAGGAGTCTTCTCTCTTGGATTCATTCTTAGAAGATTGATCCTACTGATTTTTGTTAGGGTTGTTTATGTTGAAAGAAGGTTTGAATCCCTTTCTTTTCTAATCAAATTTCTCCTTCTTCTTATCCTTCCAAGATTTATGCAAAGGTTCTCTACCCTTGCCTTTCTCATACAGTTACTGAGCCTTCCTAATGGTATCTGTAAAATTTTTGGGCTCGTCATATTGAATATTCTATTTATAAAAGGATGGAAGTCCACTAAAAAACCTTTGTATCTTCACTTTCTTATCCTTGAAAAACCCCACATACTTCAATAATCCCAAGAACTTCTTTTCATATTCTGCCATGGTAATGCTTCCCAACCCGAGTTCAAATAACTCTTGCATTTTATTGTCATATAAGTTCTATGAAAGGTACTTGTTTTAAAAGTATCTCTTGAATTTTTTCCAAGTGATCCTACACTCATTAATGTGTTCAAATTGTTTCAATTTATCCCACCACGTAACAACTTTTCCATGTCAATGGTATGTGAAAATTCTGGCTTCTAGGTTAGATGAGTAATTGTGCAATTGAAAATATTTCTCGATTCCAAGAAACTAGGCCTTAGCATCACCTTCCCTTTTTCTTTCACCATCAAAGGATGGTGGCTTAAGATTCCTCATCTCTCCTTGCAAACTATCTAATTCAGGTCTTCTTCTTTGGTTCATAATAGGAGACACCTCTGGATTTCTTATGGAGTCTTAAGATGCATAAAATTTCCTTGTTGAGTAAAGAGGTGAGTGATGTCTATGATTTCTGCTAACACTTCTTGAATGACCAGTTCTTCTGTAGGTATCTCTTCTTTCATGATATTTACCTTCTTCCTCTTGTCTTGAGTTTAATCCATTCTTTGCTTGCCTTTGCAACTGATTTAGGCTTTGCATCATTTGAGCATTTATTTGATTTTTTTGTCTCATCATCTTCTCATTATATGCTTTGCAAATCTGCACTTCTATTCTCAAGCTTTTCATAGTCTCTAGTAATGTTTCTGGCTCCCCTATGCTCTTGTGTCCTTTTGATTATGTCTCTTCATTACCAACACTGATATTTTGACCTTTGGCTTCTCTCTCATGAATGAAGGATCCATTTCCTTCCTCCATGTACCAAATATGCATTCTTGTCTTGAACTAATATGTTTATATCCCCTAATTCTGCAAAATGTGCAAGCAACAATTTTTTTTAGAATTATGCATATTATAAAATTTTGTCACTTTTTTTCTACTCAACTCATGAAGAATTATCATAATAGTCCAAATTCTAATAATTCTAGGTTATTCTCCCATGAATCATATTTCCAAAAACTATACTCATGTCTCATTCTGATCTTTGAGATGAAAGTTATGGCTTCTTGAAAAACCCATTTTCATCCCATTTGTGCATTTTTGCTACCTAGTGTAATTTTATTGAAAGACCAACTTTTGTCAACTGTAAAAGAAAATACGTCAGGAACCAGAGAAACTTTTGTAAGAGACATAGATAATATTAATGACATATAGTTCATAAAAAAATCTCATATTTTCAATTTGAGGCTCCAATAAAAAAAATGCAACAATCTGGAAATGACAACTTTATCATTTTAACCCCTTTTCCATACTTGAAATTTTTATTAAAACTGACTATCTCTCAATCTGTGCATTTCTGAAAAAAAATCACTAAAACAAAGTTGTTTTTTTTAATAAGTATATAAAATGTTGAGTAAACAAAATTTTTCAGTTTTGTGATTTGGGGTCAATTTCCCTCCTTTGAAAATATGAAAAATCCCCCAAAAGTGGCTTGGAATAGTGTATTTTGGCCTATTTCAGCATCCCCATAGAATTTATTCAGTTTCTTCATGTGTTCTTTCCATGTCTTCTTTCTGGACCCTCTCCAATAATTCTAGCTTAATCCAGATCTCTGCCAATTATTTGGACCAAGATATTTGAAAACCATAATTTTGAAATTTATGACAAATCCAACAGAAATGGGCAATGTCCCTCTTGGGAACTTTAGTATATCTCCTTTGTGCGGAAAAAAACCTGGAGTTTCATTTCAATTTGACTTAATATGCTCCAATTATGGCCAAAATAAGAAAATGGATCTAGACTTGGTTTTTTTCTTTTTTTGAAACTGATGTACAATCTTATCTACATGGAAATCTGCACCGTCGATCTCAAATTGGAAGAAATATGGACCATTGATCCATTTATATCGGTTATTTATTTTTTAAAGAAAATGTTTCCACCGATCTCCCTAATGTAAAATCGCCAACCATTGATCACCGACCATTTTTCTTCACAAACCAAAAGTTACCCACAAATCTCGTCAATCCCCAATCATTGGCGATCGACTGTCGATGAATTCCTTTGACGACTAAATTAGTTACAATTTCACCAAACCTCAACCATCAATTATCAACCATGGAAACTATGCTGGTGTGGCATGACATGTAGATGATGACATGACATGACATGTCATCTTGACGCATCGACTAGGTTGACGCGACATGACATGTGGATGATGATATGGCATGACACATGGATGATGACATGGCATGACATGTCATCACCCTATTTTATCCATTAACCATCGACAATGTCTCTTGGAAGAAAAATGTTAAGTTCACACTAAATCTGCCGACCCTCGAGCATCAACCATTGACGATCGGAGATTTCCTTTGGTCATGTGAAACTTTCACCAAATTCCATTGATCCCCGATCAACGACCATCGACAATCAAATATTTATTTTGTTCGAACCAAATCTTCGTCGAAAATTTTTGATCCTCGATCATCGACCATCGACGATCATAGATGTCTTTTGGCTGAACCAACACTTCGGCAAAACTTGTCGATCCTTGACCATCGACCATCAATGCTCGAAGATGTCTTTTGGTCGAACCATCTCTTTTCCAAAACTTGTTGATCCTCGATCATCAACCATTGGCAATGAAAGATGTATTTTGGATGCATGAACTCCTCACCAAGACCCGTCGATTCCCGACCATCAGTCATCGTTGAGTCCCTTTGATGAACTTCAACACTTAGACAATTTTGGCCAAAACCCAGGTGAATCTGGGTCATTGATCTCCTACTCAAAATGATCCTAATCGTTGATTTTCTCTGACTTCCCAACAAACGAAAACAAATGCGGATTGTCGATCTTCTTCATTTTCCCAATCGTCGAAATGAATCTTGGTCGTTGATTTGGTAACCTTTCCAAACTTCGAAACCTTATAAATTTTTAAATTTATCAATGGTGAATTTGGGCCTTCAATATCGATATCGAACATGATCTCGAGTGTTTATTCTTCGAACTCTTTCCAACACTACAAAAACTATTAAAATTAGAAATTTTGACCTTGCAGGTCAAATTCAGCTTTGCAACTTGGTTAATCGATACCATTATCCATCTTAGGCAATTTTGGGTTATTTAAACTCGAATCTGCTCACAATTTTGGGGAATTTCTCTCTAGTTTTTCCGTTTTTTCCCCAAATTCACTCATATTGAAGTCTATAATAGTGAATTTATCAAATTCATACTTGTCCTGGCCCATACCAGTCTGGTGTTTGAACCAAAAGCTCTGATACCACTCTATAGCATACCCAACCACCAACAGGTTGGCCATGCTACTTCAATTTGCACCTCAATAATTGTTTTCGAATTATGATAACAAATAATTAATAAAGAAACATGAAATAAATGCAATAACCACACATGAAATAATAAAGATTAATGCTAGACTTAAAAATAATGCTTAAACATTCCATGTACAACAATAACCAACAAACATACACATTATAAATACATATCTCAGAGATAATAATTAACACACAACGGAAATAGATATACAAGCAAGGGAAACCATGATAAAGAGCACTTATCTTAAACAAAACCAATCACCAACTGTTTGCAGACCAAGGACATTCCACCCAACCTTAGATGTTGTTGTTCAAAGTCTCAACAGGAGGTCACCCCCGAGCTAGGGCTATTAATCCACAAGGATGGGTTCCAAAGAAACACTCAACTTCCCAAACTAGTCAACACTTAATCTCTCACAGGTTTCTCAACACACAATAATCCAAAGTATATCAGTTCTCTTCTCTCCAGCCTGCAGCACCCAAAGAAAACACAGTCCCTTAGGATGTCCACTTCTTTCTAGGGCTCCAATGGATCTTGTTAAGAATATCCATGTTGAGACTCTCAAGATTCACAGATGTGAACAAATTTTAGCACACACCAATGCATCTCATGCATACATGCACCAATTCATAGCTGAAATACACTAGTAATTTCTACGACTAGCCAACCATAGCTACTTACATCCATCCATTCATTTTCCCCTTCCCATACAAAACACAAGAATGAGCAAGAAGAGTGCATGAATGATGATTCAAATGATGAGCAACCATGAATGGAAAAAGGTGAACCCCCAAATATCCCAAAGAGGGGTTTATATATTTACTTGGAAATCAAGAACCACACGACTTTTCCCTAAGAAGCTCATGTAACCACTTTTCTCAATTAAGACTAAAATGGGTAAATAAAATATAATAAAAAGAACTAGCCCCTTTATCCCCCTCTCTTGTGGAATCATGGCTCTCTATAACTCTTGTACTTGCATGTCTTTCATCTAATGATGCATTTTATTATTTACAATGTTCAAAGTATTACATTCCCTAGGCTCTCCAACTTCTTTTAATTGTTTGGGCACTTCGGCCTTTCATTAAATAAACAAAATACATCATTAATATGGGGAATCAAAACCAAGGTATTACATGGTAGGAATTGGGTTCTTGGAATGTGTTACTTTGGAAGGTAATAATGTCTAGTAAGTTTTAAACTTATGTAAATGATATTTATCCCACATTCATCATGGAATAGAATACTCTTGTTATCTTTCATTATAAAAAGAGGTGAAATTGCATTTATCCCACATGTATTACTGGGATGTTATTCCTCCATATCTCTTTGCATATAATAGAGGTAAGAGAGACCCATGAGACACAATAAAAAAAATTCTCTTTATAAAGGGTAAAGCATTTGTGGAGGTTCTCTCAAGTGTAATATTGGAGATTTCTGAAGAATAAAGTGGACAATACCTTCCCGTGGATATTTCCCCATTTTGGGGTTTTACCAAGTATATATGGTGTACTCTCCTTTTTTTCTTTTGTCTCTTTCTTATTATGATTATTTTTTGTTGTTATATGGATGAGAGACTATATTAGTAAATTTCTTTTATTTAATATTATTGCATGTTTATTCATATGTTTCAATATTTCAACATGGTATCAAAGCGGGTTACTATACTCTACCTCCTTCAGTAATATTTTTTACAACAATGTTTTCTTCATATTTATTTGGGCTCTCTATGTTTTTCATATTTTTGTCATTAGATCTAATCGCTATTAAGGCCTCTCTTTAGATTTGAGCATTTTTCTACAAGATCAATATTTTTTTTCTCAAAACCCTAACTCTTGTTTTGTAGATTTCCCACATTTATGTGCGTTTAAAAAAAATATGATCTAATTGTCTCCAGAATGTAGCTTTCAACCACCCTGGATGGGGTGTTACAGATCTCATTATGTAAGTGAGCTTCCACCCAACATTGAATCCTATGGAAACCTGACCCCCCAATCCTTGCATCGATGGCTTAGGTGGACGTGTTTGGAAGAGGCAAGGTCATTTCGCATAGGGTTCATCACACTCGAAGGGATTTTGGAGCAAAGGAATGTTGCAGGCCTGCACAGAGGAGGTTGGAAACCTTAATGCATGGTACTGGGATTTTAATGACCTCATAAAATCCATGACACAACTGAGGAGAGGGAATTTCAACCAACGTAGGTACTGGAAATAATTTCATTCTGGCATCGACCTCTACCTGGTGCATTACTGCCGCGGAAGGAAATTGGGAGTCTGGGTATTTCATCTTCGAGAATGGGTCTGGAATTATTCTACAAGAAATCTTACCCAATCTGTAAACATCATGCTATGAAAGAGAGGATGCCCAAAGTGAGGAAGAGGAACTCACATTCAACCTATCTCCACGGTCGAGGGCATGGTAAAAAAAACTCTCATGGGAAGTGGACTAGGTCTCCCACTAGAAATTTAAGCAAGGAACAACAACATGAAAGTGGACACACCCTAGAAGGATGGGGTTGAAAAATAGAATGGTTTGACAGGCATGGGTGCTCTCTCGGCTACGCCCCAAAATCCTTTCTGGGATGGAATTCATTTGAAATCCCACCTCCTAGTCCCCACAACAGTTCTAATAGGAGCAATCATGGAGTTCACTTTGCAGGAAACTCAATGAAGCACTCTTTGGAAATTTCATATGAATGCAAAAGGAATGACAACAACACGGAGGATTCCCAACGCATACTCAATGCCTTATCCACTCTTTAACAATTGGTTTTCAAACTTTGCAGCAAGGTATCTGATGTTAAATTTCACAATGAGATTTTGGAGAAACATATGGCCTCAACCATGCCCTTTGATTTCACTCGAGAAGTCATGACTTCTCCTGTAGCAGCGGAGGTGATGGTGCCTATCCTACTTTCATATGATCAAAATGGCACCATGCTTGAAGGTTATCGTCTTCTTCTTTGGATTTGGTCATTCAATTTTGTATATGGGTCCTTTGTGTATAATTGTTATAAGTCCTAAGGTCAGTCTACATGTCACTGGTCTAGTCTATATGTCATCAAATCCACTCGACAATTTCTATTTTTTTGGTCTTATAGTAAGTGCAATTTTGGACAATCAACTGGGGTAGAGTCGGTTTCCAACAATGGAGACTTACGCTCCAGTGAATAGTAATTTCTTTGTAATAGGTTTTTTATAGCAGTTAATTTATACAGAACTTACTTATATAAAAAAAGTATGTAGCTTTCAACCAAGATTAACTGTTGGTTCTTAAAAAAGGACTACCATTTGCCCATTTTTAAAATAATTTCCCTAGCCTAGCCTAGGTTATTTTATTTTTTTTGGTAAACCTAAAGTTTTTTTGGTTTGGTATTTTACCGAACCTATTTTTTTACCATGCCAATTTTTTTTACCGAACTTAGTCTTTCTTTCGAACCTAATAACTTTTGATGCAGGACTCCATTTACTGTGAAATGCCTTCTTTTTTGTGTGGTTTTTTGTTGGCTACCTAACCAGCCAACCCACTCATCGATCATAGATCGTACAAACCATATAGATTCATTTTTCTTGTTGTACATCACATTTTTTTGGATTTTTGTAGGAAAAGAGGGTGATTTTCATTCTTCAAAGGCGGGTTTGTTGTGGGGGCCAAATTTATCCACCATACGACTGATTTTTTGCAGAAGAAGAGGGCATATTTTCCCAATTTGTAGAGAAAGAGGGTGAATTTGCAGTCCAAGGGGTCAATTTGCAAAGAAAGAGGGAGGATTTTCTGAGAAAGGGGGAAATTTGTAGTCCAAGGGGCCGATTTGCAGTCCGAGAGGGCGAATCTTCCTTGTGGGAGGCCAATTTTTTTGCTAGGTGGATTTTTCTTCACTGCTGGGAATTTGTTTCTTTCCACATAGGCCATATGACCACATTCTTGCTCAGAGCATAGCGATTTACCTATTTGGAGGCCGATCTGATCACTATGAAAGGGTCTAATTTGCACTTTCGAGGTCACTTTCCCTTATATATGAGGGTTTTTGGGCGTTTTCCCCTATTTGTGCGTACAACCAAGTTCATACAATCAAGACTTTCCTTCCTCATGCACTTACAACCAATATTTCACTTGGGTTCTCTCTCTTTGCTCAAATCTAGGGTAAGTTACTCAGATACACAAAATTTCAATTCATTTCCTCTTTTCATCTCTTTCTTGTCTTTGTTTGCATTTGCGTTTTATTTATTTATTTTTATCATAATGACTTTAGAAGTAGCTTTTGTTTCTATGTTAGTGGGTCCTAACTATCTTCCCTAGAAGATAAAGTTGATTGATATACTAAGGAGTAAGAATTTATGGTGGCTAGTTAATGGTGGACATAAGAAACCTACCAATGTTATAGATGCAGTTATATGGGAAGAACAATGCGATCAAGAAAGATGACTCATTGGTCAAACCGTTTCAGATAGTTTTCAAGTACATATTGAGGCTGGATATAGCCTACTTAAGGTATGGAAAAATTTAACTTCTTTATTTGATAAATGTAATGATGTTTATGCTTACTACCTTGAAAATAAAATCCATGAGTTAGATCCTAAATATTTTGAACGGATGTAATCTTTTCTTGCTGAACTGAAAACCATAAATGAAACATTAAATAATTGTGGAAAAGATTACAAGAAAACTAATATTGCCCTAGTAATTCTTGTAGAACAAAAAATTCTTTCTTCCTTTGATATGTTCATCCACACTAGGAATAAAGTGATTGAAATGTCGAATGGATCTATGAAACCTAGCTTTGAATATTTTTGTAAAGTTTTGATTAATGAGCAAGAAAGGTTGATTGCTTCAGGGCAATTAGCTTCTAATAAAACTATAATGGAACATAATAAAAATAATCCTAATAATTTTTTTAATACAAATCCTAAATCACATACTAAAGGACCTTCCCAACACTCTTCTAATGATGTTTATGATGATGCTAGTAAAATGAAAGTGTTTAATCCTTCTAAGTATTGTGGGAGAACCAACCACCCTAAAAATATTTGCTTTAAACGAAGACGTGAACTTGCTAAAGCCAAGAAGAAATCCTCCACTGAACAACACATTGCTCTTTGTGCCTATTCTGTTCATGTAGGTAAATATTCTACTTCTGTGGAATAAATTATGGATTCTAGTGCTTCTAACCATATGTATGGTACTGCTTCATTGTTTTCTTCTTATGACACTCACAAGCACACATCACATAAATTTTCTATTGGTGATGGTAAACAACTTTCAGTATTAGGTTCTAGTAATGTTGAAGTTCCTAATGGTACATTGGAATATGGTTTTCATGTTCAAGACATGCCAATCAATTTTCCTTCTATTTATCGTGCATGTCAAAAAGGTTATAAGTTTGAAGCATATCTAGATAAATATGTTCTTAAAGATATCAAAGATAACTTCAAAGTAGTTTCTTCCAGTCATGTTGATCATGATTCCAGTTTATATAATGTTTTTGGTTTTCATTCAATTAAAAATCAACTATTTTATTCCGATGTTGTTCATGCTGATGAACAAAGTACATTATGGCATGAAATATTAGGTCACTTAAATTATGGAAAAATGCAAATGTTATCTAAAATGGTACTTGGCTTATCTTCCATATCTTCCACTAAAGTTGTTTGTGAAGGTTGTGTACTTGGTAAACATAATATGGAAATGTTGAGAAATCTAAAGATTGACGTTCTAAAGAACAATTGCAATTAATTCATAGTGATATATGTGGTCCTCTTGAAACTCCTTCTTTATCTCATGTTGTCTATTTCATTACTTTCATCCATGATTATAGTAGAAAATCTTGGGTTTATTTTTTGAAACACAAAAATTAAACCTTTGGTGAATTTCAAGAATTTAAATCCATGGTTGAAAATGAATCTAGTAAAAGTATTAAGACATTGAGAACTGATAATGGGGGGGAATTCACTAAAAAGGAATCTGTTGCATATTTATCTAAGCATGGTATCCAACATCAAAAGACCGTTCCTTATACACTTCAACAAAATGGGGTAGTTGAAAGGAAAAATATAACTTTGGTATAAATGGCTAGATGTATCATTTATTCTAAAGGATTACATAAAAGGTTTTGGATTGAAGCCATTTTTTATTCTAACTATATTTTAAATCGAGCTCCTACTAAGCTAGTTTTGTGGGTTACTCCCGAATAATTCTTAGATAACATTCGATATCTTGTTGCGTATGGTGTTATGTTTTTGGAGTATTGTCCCATTAAGAAACAAGAAACAAATATATTCAACAAGTCCATGATAGAGGTGAAGTTTGTGTGTCTTTGAACATTGTTGGGAATGTGGGAAGTTGTCATCAAGAGGGAGTGTTGATGTAATGACATCTTCATCCATAAGTTTCAGTTTATAATGTATTATCTGTCTCTATTCTTGCAGAAAGTGTTGGAAGTTATTGTAATTCCTCCATAAATGTTCCTTCTCCCTAGTCATCATTAAGGGGGAGTGTTGGAATGTGTTACTTTGGAAGGTAATAATGTCTAGTAAGTTGTAAAATTATGTAAAAGAGATTTATCCCACATTCATCATGGAGTAAAACACTCTTGTTATCTTTCATTATAAAAAGAGGTGAAATTACATTTATCCCACATGTATTATTGGCATGTAATTCCTCCATATCTTTTTGTATATAATAGAGGTAAGGGAGACCCACAAGACACAATGAAAAGTGTTCTCTTTGTAAAGGGTAAAGCATTTTTGGAGGTGCTCTCAAGTGTAATATTGGATATTTATGAGGAACAAAGTGGACAATACCTTCCCGTGAATGTTTCCCCATTTTGGGGTTTTACCACGTATAAATGGTGTACTCTCCTTTTTTTCTCTTATCTCTTTTTTATTATGATTATTTGTTGTTTTTATAATGATAGGAGGCTAGATTAGTAAAGTTATTTTGTTTAATATTGTTGCATGTTTATTCATATGTTTCAACACAAATGAGGCTTCATTTCTACCCATCTTATTATAATGGACTTGACCCAGAAGATGCCCTCTTTACTGTTCGTGCTTGAGATTACAACATGCTGAAGAATTTCAATGCATCGATAATTTTTCAATCCCTTACTCAAGCATACATCATTAGGAAATTTTCCATCGCTGGTTCTCTAGGTCTACTTAACGTAATTTTTATTCCATAAAAGGGAAACAAATCTTATGCATTTGTCAATGATATTGATATTGTATCTATGAATGAGTGTACCATACAATATTGACTCAAGCGACACATTGCAGACCATGGTTAGATTCAATGTAGGAGGACAATATCTTTCACTGGTTCAAAATTCAGATCTCAACAAAACTTGATATGATGATTCACCCTATAGTTTTGGAGTTTCTCATGGGATAAGTATTGTTGTTGATCCTTGAAGAAGGATGTTGCACTCTAACAATGTGCTAAAATATATTTCACTACCAAAAGTATACAATACTACACATTCTACGGTTCCACAGTACAACATTAACATGCAGTACAATTTGACCTAGTTTGCATTAATGGATTTTGGTTTTAATTACATAGTTCACCTCCACTTTTGTGAACTTATTTACACACAACCAAACTAGAGAGTTTTTTATATTTTCATAAACAACTAGAATATTGAAACAAAATTTGATGTGATAACATTGACCCAAGCATAGAACAATATGATCTTCAAGGATTACATTTTTTTATGTTCAACCTTAATCTAGTGGCACAAACTTGTGGGTTTCTCTCCATCCTAATCCATCTAGTAAGCCACAGTTTTATGATGCGATCCTATATGGGTTGGAAAATTTTAAAGATGAATGATAGCTCAAGAAATATTGCAGGACCAAATCCAACACCAACCCCTATAATGGCTCATGTGATTGTAGCTGTGTTGAATCTTGGAGGGAATTATTTCAAATCCACTACCAAATTTCCAGCCAGGGGCAAAGATAGATCAGAGGTTTTCACCGGAGAGAGAGGAGGACGTTCCACCAGAGATAACTCGACAGGCCTGGAGCCAAGGGGGTCTTGCCCTTATCATTATGATGTAGGCCTTGGAAGGCCCATGACATCACCCATGTGACCCATGACATCACCCAATGTTTTGGACACTTTGGAGGAAGTTGTGTGCCAAGTGGCATGTGTGGTATGATCTAGAGGCCTAAGGAGGCCTAACGTTTTGCTCCTGGAGGCCATCGTTGCCCTAAGAAGGATTAACGTCACCCTAAAAGGGCACGACGTCACCTTTTCTGCTTGATTTAGGGTTTATTTATGTCATTTAATGAAAAAACTCGATATTACATGTAAACTGGCCATGTCGACCTTTTTGACCTAATTTTGGTCATTGAAACTGTATAAATAAGGGTTTTTTCCCTTGTATTTATAATCATCTTTCACTCACACTTAGTGAGGTCTGAATTTTTCTCCCTACTTAGGGTTTATTGGCTGAAATTTTAGGTGCACTTGTTGAAGGAGGCTAATTTTGGACTATTTTGGCAATTTTCTTGGTGGAAGTGTTCATCTAGGGTTTTTGCTTGATGACTCTTGATGAATGTAAGTAAGATTTTTGCAAGTCTTCTTAATTGAATGGTTATGGTTATGTTTATCTTGAATTTATATTAATATTATGAAATTTCTAGTTTGAAACCCTAGAAAGCCAAGCACATGTTATTGTCCTTGCTTTAAAAGCTTTTACCTACTAGATTTTGCTAAGAAGTCGTTTTTCCTTGAATATTTTGCTAGAGGCCTTGCCATTGGAACACCCTAGAATTCTTGCTTCATATAAGTTATCACTTGCTTCATATTTGAACCAAAGAAGGAGGAAAACTACTAAGGCCTAGGGTTACCTACACCTTAGTAGCTATTTCCCCCCTAGGGTTTGGTAGTTGAAGCCTTGGGTTACAACCACTTCAACTATTAATCTCTCTTGTCTTTGGCTCTCCTACTATCATCCTTTTCCTTCAACATATTCTGCCACCTAATAGACTCCATTTTCCCTAAAGGGACTGATCTACGACTTCTTATTGAGTGATTGATCAAAACAACCATCAAAACCTACACCTTAAGCCTTCTACTAACCACTTCTAACATTAGAATAGCCTAACCTACTAACTTTGTTGTTGTTGTTACTAAAGTAAGCTACAACCACATTTTGATAATTTTTTCAAACCCCATCCCAGTTTCAGTCTCGTTGATTTTTCAACCAAAGTTAAATGTCGAAACTCCAGTTTTAGCACTGTTTCAGCATAGGTCTCAGCACTGTTTCAGCATATGTTACAGTGGTGTTTCAACATGTGTTACAGTGGTGTTTCAACATATAAAAACTTAACAGAAAATAAACTTCAGAATTGAAACATGAGGATTCTGAACATCGTTTTCAACACAGAAATAAAATATTAGCAATATGCAAAACTCAGA
>CBVK0102141697.1:0-12159 GCA_900067695.1 Picea abies
TTCCGATCTCACTTATTTTATGGGTTTATTGCATGTGAGATTATAATTGTCCGTATGTTTAAGGGTATTCCCTTGCATATGCTGCATGTATGTGTTTACTGTTAATTCAGTATGAAATCATATATTTATAGAATGCAATTGTTTGTTTACATTTTATATGTCAAGCTTCCGCTAGAGTGTTGTATGTATATGTTTAACTGCATGGAGTTCAGTATGAATATATCCCTGTGTGTATATGTATGTATTCGAAGAGAAAAATTTATGTGACATAGCCCAGTTGAATACTGGGGAAGTTATAGTTTCCTTGTTGTTCTAGAAGATCCCACATCTTGAGATTTCCATAGCTCAAATCTATTCTTGCCACTAAATTTCTCCGCTTCAAACTTAGAACTCTGCACTTTTCCATTAGCACAAACCACCCAAAAAACCATAACTTATGATACCAAACTATTTAATATGGAAGAATAATGGTATAGTTCCAAGGTCTAATACCAAAATATTTAAATAAAAAAGGTTTAGGGTTAAATAAAAAATATTTAATCCAATCAATATCTAAAATATATATTCTTAAAACCTTTTAAGAAATTCACCTTTTAAACAAATAAACATTGTAATATCCACCCATTCAATCCTCTTATAATGTATTAAAAAAAAAATCCACTTTCATAAATTTTTATACCTCATCCTCCATGCATAAAAAGTCCACATTCATACCTTGTTTCATGTTCATACACTTCCATGGTTTCCAACACATGGCTTTCACTTACTATTGGCGGCCTTCACAAGAGTTTGTAGGGTGATCCCTGATCCTCTTTACCAAAAAAAAACGCTTTTCTTCTGAGTTCGACGACTACCTACCACATGAGCATGAGATCCAGCGGCACCTCACGACCTACTTGGGTTCGAGTCGACATAGATAACCATCCTTTGCAGTTAGTCGACCCTTCACAAACCCTTGCTCGCCTTCACACCTCACGGTCTATTGTGAAAACAATTGGATTGGCTCTTTCTCTATGTAGGGTGGAACATGTGGATCATGACAACACCTCTGTGTGTTTTTCTCTGCCTCTTCCTAAATCACGACGGATTTCTCTCTAGTGCGTGGGGAGAACACATAGTTTTTAATTCAACCAGAGAAACCCATGACTCTCGACTTTTTCCTCTTTGCGAATAGATTCCCAACGACCAAAATTTTCTTGATCTGATACCACATGTTAGGAAATGAAAGAAAAAACAAAGCATAAAATTGAGAACAACAAACCAAACACAACACAACAACAATCACACAATTGAGAGAGCGATTTTTGTGGAAACCCAATACAGGAAAAAATCATGGGCAACTATATTAAATATTCTTATTATTCAAGGGAGAATTAGAATATCCAACACATGCATACAACCATCCTCTCCTCACATAAACACTGTTCTCCAAAGTATTGTGTGTTGCTCACACACTCTACACACATTGCACTCTCACCTTTATGGGTATGCTAATATATATAGCATCTCTCAAACAATTAGACTAACTAATCATAAATAGATCACATAGATAGAAAAACCTGCTCACTAAAGAGTGCATGCATGTACAATGTAAATATAGTTGCATGCATGTGCATGTTACTAGAAGGGAAATTCATTGCCATCTTTTCAATAGGTACGAGGAGAAAGGAATTGGATATTTAGGAAAAACATTCATGAAGTGACTGTCCTCATGAGAAATATTATATTTAAAGGGAATATGTTCATAATCCAAAGGATGATAATGAGATTAGTCATATTCTAGGCACCGAATGGATTATGGTAACCCTTTTCCCAAATCTACCTCCATTGAAATATATGAATGAAATATATGAATAAGATAAGAGGTCTCTCCTTCATTAATTTCCCTAAACTACCTCTAATTACTTGCAATGTTGCCTTGTTCCAAAAAATCAATGGGTGATAACACAACCAAATCTAGATAGGAGAATAACGTATATCTTGTTTAGAATAAAAGTATGAAGACAATTTTGAAAGAAACAATCCTGTAGAATGCAATAAGGTATATATTTTAGTATAATATCCTCGTCATAGTTGAACTTTAATAGGGTTGATGAAGAAACTTCCTTGGCTAGAAGAAAAACCATTACCTTCCTTTCAAAATTGAGACCTAGTTTTCATGGACGCAATGGTCAAATTGACAAGGGATTATCTAACAAGAGATAAAAATCCATACGAATACATGTTTAGCATATGTCAGGATTTTTTTAGAAGCCAAAGGGGTTTTCAGTGTGATCAAGGAAATGTTTTCATTTTTTTTTTACCTTTTTCCCACTTGGATTTAGACTCTTCTTGAGACCAAGCCTTCATTTTTATTAGTAAAAATAAAATCCAAAGCTTCTCTAATCTTTTTAGAGTTATCAATCTCAATCAATAATCCATCCTAAGGAACATCCATGCCAAAACTAACAAAAATGGAAGGAGAATACTAAAATCCATGGAGGAAGACAACAAGTCTACTAGGGATTAAGCTAAATTTCCAAGGTAATATTAAACAACAATCCTCCAAACTAACAAAGAAAAATAAACCATAAAATCTAAAAAACATTATTCGATTAAATTGATTTTCTTTCCATTAGAGGAAATGACTAGGATTACACCCTAGTTGTGGGTGGAAATCTCATGCCATTATATTCTTGATGTAGTAAATTTGTTGTTTGTTGCAACATCAATATGATGGATATTATAGAAAATACAAAAACATCAATAGAAATATCTATATAAATGCAAATTATTACCTCTACACAAACTTGTATAGAAATATATACTAAAAATGTGTATTTGCATTATTTTTATTCTTCGCCAAAGATTCCACTAATTCTATGGTCTCCATGTTATTATGGCCTCCATGCTATTGTAGTTGATTTGTCCTCTAATAATAAATGTGTTGGTGACTCTATTTCATTCTTCACTTAGTCCGACATAGAGTACTTCCCCACATTTGGTGGTTTGTAAACAAGGTAGTACACCACATCAAGTGTAACTCTATACAGGCTCCTGGGTGGGGATTCGACCCCAAAAACTCATTCGATCAAACAACATCACTCATTCACTTGAGATAACCCATAGAGATATGTTTCTTCCATGTTTTGTAAGAATCTTATTGCAGATTTTATAAACATTATCCTACAAAATTACATTCTCTGCATTCAACATGAATTCTTTCAATAGATACACTTAACAATAGATTTTCATCTCTTGAAATGAGAGAGTATTTATGAAATTTCCATGTTTTTTAACAAATCATCTATGTAGGATATATACTCTAGACAACTAGTACATATGACTATTATCTACTTAGTCTTTGTCCTTGGGTTCTATACTAAGAATATTTCTTTATAGTAAAAATATTTATAAGTGATATTTACATCACAATATTTTTATAACTCAACTCATTATGCTTGCCACTCATAAAAGTAACCGCATCATTATGACATGTGATGTATATAATTTAATCTAAACAAAATTTGAGGTTAAAAACTTAGTAATATGGTGAATACCAAATTATCAATATCCAGGAATTACATGATAATTATTTTGTGAAAGAGGAAAGTAAAAACATTATTTTTCATAGAAAGAAATAAATTCCTAACAATTTAGTAAAGATTATGTGAATCTTCGTTAGTTAAACAAAGCAACATTAACAAGATGATATGCAAAGTGTAGCAAGTCCTTATTAATAGTGGAAGTTTAGTAGATGCATACATCTCTTTCTTTTTGCTATGTGCTTTGTTCAAGATTTTGTAGGTGTTTTAAGAAATGTTTATATCTAGTATTGACCATTGATGCAGGAGCATCGTTGATAAGCGCGCAGAGGTAGGACCACTCAAAACGTGAGAGTTCTTCTATAAATTCAACATTAATAGTTGCAGCCGATTTCGAAATACGCCTTCACTCAGTTCTGGAATTTACCTTTGGAGGCACACTTGAATCAGTGCCGAATTTTACCCTTTGAGGCAAGTTTTGAAATCGTAAACAGAGCAGGAGTTTCCACTACGGCTCTGGAATGCGGCTACACTAACATAGCGTATGATGAATTTTAGAGTAAGCAAGTAGCCAGGGGAAATCCTAGGAATTTTTTTGAGTTAAGTAGAATTTTGTACGCCCAGTTGGAGAGAGCTGTAATACAGAGAGAAATTAGCTGTAAGAGAGAACTGCGAGTTAGCAGGAGATCTCAGTTTTTTGAGTTACTGTAATTTTGAATGTACTATGTAGCCATTGGGCACTTGTGAATATAACAGAAGGAAAAATGATCCAAATGTATGGTGTGTGGACTGTGTGTGTTTTCCTGTCATTTTTGTTTTCATGAACAAGTGGATGGAACTGTGAGTTTTTCTAGTGTCAATTATTTCTCTTCATTGGAAGCTCTGCAAGGTGTGCATCGAGCCAGAGAGGAACGTAAGGAAATCAGGAGGAATTTCTCTACGAGAAATACTGTGGATATGAGTTATCAAAATCCCTTAGACGCAAGGAGTGTGCGGGAAATCGAAGTCTGAACTAGACAAAGCTCAGGAGGAACAACAGTTCAGAAAGTGTTATCGAGATCCAGAAACTCATTCCCTGGAAGAAGCGAAGACCGAGTCTTCGAAGACTTAGAAAATCTTCTAAGTCTGAAGTGAGTAAAATCTCAGGAAGAAGAACGTTGTCGAGAGTTGGATCGTGGTGGAGAATCCCGTGGACCGTCCGATTTGAGGTAGGAGTGCAGGCTTTAACACTGCGTAGATCCAGGAGGGGAGATATCGAAGATCTGAACGGATGGTGGAGAGTCGTCGAGGAGAAATGTCAAAACCATGCAAGTCGTTGGATAAGGTGGATCTGCGAGGAGGTTAGCGGTGAGGGCTTCCTAATGTCCAAAGCTCAAGAGGAATAGTGACCATCGATCTTAGATAGATCTGGACCGTCGCTCCATTTCGCGAACTCGGGTGTCGAGAGCTGGGAGGTGGAGTTCTTTGCGCTTCAAACCCCTGAGTCGCAAGATCGCAATTTGACCTGAATTGTCGATCACAGGAAGATCTAGACCGTTGGTCCACATCACAATCTCAGGTATCGCAAGCTGGAAGGATAGAGGTCCTTGTCTCCCAAAACCCTGAATCACAAAATAGCAAAATAACGAGGTCGATCCATTTCACGAACTCGGGTATCGCGAGCTGGGAGGCAGAGTTCTTTGCGCTTGAAAACCCCAAGTCACGAGATCGCAAAATAGCGAGGTCGATCCATTTCACGAACTTGGGTATCGCGAGCTGGGAGGCAGAGTTGTTTATGCTTCAAAACCCCGAGTCGCGAGATCGCGATTCGACCTGAACCGTCGATCACAGGAAGATCTGGACTGTTGGCCCACATTGTGATTTTGGGTATTGCAAGTTGGAAGGATAGAGGTCCTTGTCTCCCAAACCCCGAATCGTGAAATAGTGAAATAGCAAGGCCAGATGTGGACCGTAGATCCTAGGGATTATTGTGAGCCATTGATCGAACGCCAAGACATTTCAGCATTTTGGCAACCAGGGATTCCCGAATCGCGATTCATGAAAGGTAGGAAGGATAAGGGTGTGGTCATGGCTCTTGGTCGTGTACTGTGGGAGCTCACGCTTGGTGCTTGGAAACGTCAACTGATCATTTGCGGAGGACCTGTGTGTTCGTTCGAAGGGTTCTAGTTTGCAACCAGAAGAGCCATTTCCGCTCTATAACTAGAAGATCCTGACCGTGAGGTCGCACAACCCTTAAGAGGGATAAGGGGTCTGCATCAGGTGGTATCAAAACATAAGTTTTTCGCCTATAGACTTCAGGTGAAGGAGGAAAAGAAGGAGATAGAGAACTCTGAGCTATACTTTGTGTGTGACAGATATTCAACATAATGCCGCTAAGAAGACGAGAGCCTCATTTAGCGAACCATGTTGTAGAGAGGGAGATGCGAGAGCTTCACGCCCAATTGGAAACGATGGAAGTAGCACAGAGAAGAGCACCTGACGTTGGGGATGTTAGTGATGCAGAAAGTGAAGAGATTGAGGTTGAAGAAGCTCCAGGAGTGGTTGTTGCAGAAGAACGCTTGTTGAGAGAAGTTGCCAGATTGGGAGGCAGAGCTAAGATAGAGGTCCCCTTGTATGAGGGAAATCTAGATGTTGAAGAACTGTTGGACTAGATAAGGTCCATGGACAAACACTTCGACTATGAAGATGTCGATGAGGAAAAGAAGGTGAAGCAGGTAGTCACCAGGCTAAAAGGGCATGCAGCACTATGGTGGGACGAACTGCAAGCTAAGAGGAGAAGTAAAGGAAAACATAGGATAAAGAGTTGGGACAGGATGGTAGCCAAACTAAAGGCTAAGTTCATACCCAAAGACTACCATATCAATCTGTTCAGGAAGCTACAGAACCTAAGACAGAAAGGGATGACAATCAAGGAGTACACAGAGGAGTTCTACCAACTGAACATCAGAACTGGACAAAGGGAGAGAGACGAAGAAAGAGTCGCTAGATATATAAATGGCTTGAGATATGAAATCCAGGACAAGCTTAGCATGATGTCAATGAGGACTGTGGAAGATGATTATCAGTTTGCACTGAAGGTAGAGGAGAAGCTGGTTAGAAAACATAACCAACGAGGAAGAGGTAAAGGCTTGGTCCCAAGAAAAAGCAAGGGATTTAACCGTGATAGAGAACATCAGTCTAAGGATGAGGCTGAGAAACCACACAATCACTTAGAACGAGGAGGAATTTCATGCGGCAGACAGAATGGTGGAAGAAACTCTTCTAGAGGAAGAGGTCGAGGAGGAGTAAGGTGCTATAACTATGGAAAGATAGGGCACATGTCTTGGGAATGTCCCGAGAAGAAGAAGGAAGGAGGAGAAGCTCACATTTTAGAAGCATAGTGAAGAGATGCTGAAGCAGAAGGAGCATAGGATGGAGCATCCATGATGTTGAGAAAAGTTCTCTTAAAACCAGAGGCAAAAATTGAAAAGCCAGTGCGGAGAAACAATCTCTTCAGGACAACTTGCAAGACTAAGGACAAAGTATGCAAGGTGATCATTGGATATAGTGGTGGATGAGCTACTGAACTCATTGTCGCCCATCAGGAGTATCAGTCATAATATCGACTTGATACCAGGAGCAATCCTGCCAAACAAAGCAGCGTACAGATTAACACCTCGAGAGAATGAGGAGGTGAGGAACTGAGTCCAAGAGTTGTTGGATAACGGTTTAGTCAGAGAAAGCTTGAGCCCATGCGCAGTACCAACTGTGTTAAGCCCAAAAAATGATGGAGGATGGAGAATGTGCACAGACTCGAGAGCCATCAACAAGATCACCATCAGGTATAGATTTCCTTTACTGAGAATGGATGACTTAATGGATTGCTTAAGTGCAGAAAATTTCTTTTCTAAGATAGATCTAAAAAGTGGATATCACCAAATCAGGATGAGAGAAGGTGATGAATGGAAAACAATCTTTAAGACGAATGAAGGTCTGTATGAGTGGCTGGTTATGCCATTTGGCTTAACGAATTCCTTGAGTACTTTTATGAGGCTGATGAACGAAATTCTAAAATATTTCATTGGTAAGTTCATGGTTGTATATCTGGACGATATACTGATTTTTAGCAAGACTAAAGAGGAGAATTTGAGTCACTTAACGCTAGTAATGAGGAGGCTAAAGCAGGAGAAGCTGCTAATCAATCTGAAGAAATCCTCTTTTATGAAGAAAGAGCTCATTTACTTGGGTTTTTTGATATCTTTGAATGAATTGAAGATGGATCCAGATAAGGTGAAAGCAATATGGGAATGTCCGTCACCAAGGAGCATGTTTGAAGTAATTATCTTTCATGGTTTAGCAAGTTTCTATAGAAATTTCATTAGAGACTTCAGTGGAATTTGTGCACCAATGATGGATACAGTGAAGAAGCAACACAAGTCTTTTAAATGGATAGAGGAGGCTGAAAGGAGCTTCAATATACTGAAGGAGAAGATAACAGAATGACCAATTCTGATCTTGCCAAATTTTGGGAAGACATTTCAGGTAAGATGTGACGCAAGTGGAGTTGCAATAGGATCAGTTTTGAGTCAAGATAACAGACCTGTTGCCTATTTCAGTGAGAAGCTGAATGAAACTAAGAGGAAATAATCCACATATGACAAGGAGTTCTATGCCATAATTAAAGCATTGAAGAAATGGAGGCATTATCTTGTCCCGCAAGAGTTTGTCTTGTACAGTGATAACCAAGCTTTACAATTCATAACCCGACAAGAAAAACTAAATTAGAGGCATGCAAAATGGGTTGAATTTATGAAAATTTTTACTTTTGTCATAAAACATATTGTTGGGAATGCTAACAAAGTTGTTGATGCATTAAGCAGGAGATGTTTAATTCTGCAAGAATTCCAGGTGGAGACCTTGGGGTTTGAACACCTTAAGGATATGTATTGTGATGATACAGATTTCAAGGAGGCCTATGAAGCATGTACAAGCTCTGTACTAAGAGATAGAAGTCAATGGACATAGTATATGGTTCAGGAAGGATTGTTGTTCAGAGGAAATCAATTGTGTATACCAAGATGCTCAATGAGGGACAATCTTTTGAAAGAGAAGCATAGTAGAGGATTGGCTGGACATTTCAACCATAATAAAATGTTTGCACAACTGAGCAACTCATACTATTGGCCAGGTATGAGAACAGAGGTGATAAAATTTGTGAACATATGTAGGATCTGCAAACATGCAAAGGGGAAAAGACAGAACACTGGATTGTATCAACCATTGCCAATACTAGAGAGGCCTTGGGATGCAATAAGCACGGATTTCGTGTTGGGATTGCTAAGAACACAAAGGGGATTCGATTCCATATTTGTGGTGGTGGATAGGTTTTCAAAGATGACACATTTCATCCCATGCTAGAAGAATAGTGATGCAACACATGTTGCAAATCTATTTTTCAGAGAAGTTGTGAGACTTCACTGTCTACCCAGGAGCATTGTCTCAGATAGAGACACAAAATTTGTTGGTCACTTTTGGAGGACGTTGTGGAAGAAGATGGGGACATATTTTTCCTTCATCTCAGCTTATCACCCTTAGACAAATGTGCAGACTGAGGTGGTAAATAGAAGTTTTGGGAACTTATTGAGAAGTCTGGTTACTGAACACCATAACCAATGGGATCAGATTTTGTCACAAGCAGAATTTGCATACAATGACTCACCAAACAGAAGCACTCAAAGGATCCCATTTCAAATACTCTATGGAATGAAACCTAGGGGAGTGTTTGAGTTGAGAGACTTGGAACAACGAGAGATCATAAGCGTTGGAGTAGAGGATTTTGCTGTTGAAATGCAGAAACTCCATAGTCAGATCAAAGAACAATTAGAGAGTTCTAACCAAAAATACAAGCACAGAGTTGATCATCATCACCGGGAACTTCAATTTGTAGTGGGAGATCATGGTTTAGCACATCTCAGGAAGGAAAGGTTCCCTAGGGGAACATACAACAAGTTGAAGATGAAAAAGATAGGACCCTGTAAGATCTTGAGGAAGTTTGACGCAAACGCCTATGAGATTGAGTTGTCAGATGGTGTGGGAATTTCACCCATATTCAATGTCTCGGACCTATATCCTTACAGGAAAGATGACACAAAATGATCAGAATATCAAGGAAAGATTCAGTGGGAGAAGCAGATGCCTGTGGCAGAGAAGCTACAGATGGAGAAGATTTTGGATCAGAGGATTGGCAAGAAGACCAGGAGGAAGATTTATTTTGAGTATCTGGTCAAATGCAAGGGATGCCCAATAGAAGATGCCAGTTGGGAAAACGAAGCTGCTATCTAGAAGCAGGGAAAGTCAGTAGAGGAGCTCATGGACAAGAGTCCATGAATTTTTGTCAAGGGGAGTATGATGCAGGAGCATCGTTAGCAAGCACACAAAGGAAGGACCACTCAACACATGAGAGTTCTTCTAGAAATTCATCATTGATAGTTGCAGCTGATTTCGAAATCCAGCTTCACTTAGTGCCAGAATTTACCTTTGGAGGCACACTTGAACCGGTGCCAAATTTTACCCTTTGAGGCAAGTTTTGAAATCGTAAACAGAGCAAGAGTTTCCACTATGGCTCTGGAATGCGACTGCACTAAGATAGCGTAGGATGAATTTTAGAGTAGGCAAGTAGCCATGGGAAACCCTAGGAATCTTTTTGAGTTAAGTAGTAGTTTGTACACCCAATTGGAGAGAGTTGTAATACAGAGAGAAATTAGTTGTAAGAGAGAACTGCGAGTTAGCAGGAGATCTCAGTTTTTTGAGTTACTGTAATTTTGAATGTATTATGTAGCCATTGGGCACTTGTGAATATAATAGAAGGAAAATTGATCCAAATGTATGGTGTGTGGACTATGTGTGTTTTCCTTTCATTTCTGTTTTCATGAACAAGTGGATGGAGCTGTGAGTTTTCCCAGTTTCAATTGTTTCTCTTCATTGGAAGCTCTACAAGGTGTGCATCAAGCCAGAGAGGAATGTAAGGAAATCGGGAGGAATTTCTCAGCGAGAAATACCGTGGATCTGAGTTATCGAAATCCCTTAGATGCAAGGACTGCGTGGATAATCGAAGTCTGAACCAGACAAAGCTTAGGAGGAACAACACTTTGGAAAGTGTTATCGAGATCCAGGGACACATTCCCTAGAAGAAGCAAAGACCGAGTCTTCGAAGACTTAGAAAATATTCTAAGTCTGAAGAGAGTAAAAGCTTAGGAGGAAGAACGCCGTCGAGAGTTGGATCGTGATGGAGAATCCCACGGATCATCTGATTTGAGGTAGAAGCGCAGGCTTTAACACTGTGTAGATCCAGGAGGGGAGATCTCGAAGATCTGAACAGACGATGGAGAGTCCTCGAGGAGAAATGCTGAAACCCCGCAAGTCATTGGATAAGGTGGAGTTGCGAGGAGGTTAGTGGCGAGGGCTTCTTGACGTCCAAAGCTTAGGAGGAATAGTGACCATCGATCTCAAATAGATCTGGTCCGTCGATCCATTTCATGAACTCGGGTATCGCAAGTTGGGAGGTGGAGTTCTTTGCGCTTCAAACCCCCGAGTCACAAGATCATGATTCGACCTAAACCATCGATCACAGGTAGATCTAGACCATTGGTCCACATCGCGATCTCGGGTATCGCAATATGGAAGCACAGAGGTCCTTGTCTCCCAAAACCTCGAATCACGAAATAACAAGGTCGGTCCATTTCGCGAACTCAGGTATGACGAGCTACGAGGCAGAGTTCTTTGCGGTTCAAAACCTCAAGTCGCGAGATCGCGAAATAGCAAGGTCAGTCCATTTCACGAACTTTGGTATCACGAGCTGGGAGGTGGAGTTATTTTCTCTTCAAAACCCCAAGTCGCGAGATCGTGATTCAACCTGAACCGTCGATCACAAGAAAATATAGATTATTGGCCCACATCATGATTTTGAGTATCACAAGTTGGAAGGACATAGGTCCTTGTCTCCCAAACCCTGAATCGCGCAATAGAGAAATAGCGAGGTCGGACGTGGACCGTAGATCCTAGGGATTATTGTGAGTCGTTGATCGAACGCCAAGACATTTCAGCATTTCGGCAACCAGGGATTCCCGAATTGCGATTCACAAAAGGCAGGAAGGATAAGGGTGTGGTCACGGCTCTTGGTCGTGTACTATGGGAGCTCATGCTTGGCGCTTGGAAAAGTCAACTGAGCATTTGTGGGGGACCTGTGTGTTCGTTCTAAGGGTTCCATTTTGGAACTAGAAGAGCCATTTCAGCTCCAGAACCAGAATATCCTGACTGGGAGGTCGCACAGCCCTTAAGAGGGATAGGGGGTCTGCATCAACCATCTTACCAAGAAATTAGTAAGGCTTGTGCACCATATAAACATACTATGTGTAATTTTTTTTTAATTGACAATAGTTTTGTGGTCATGACTACTTTGATAAAGCCAATGAGTGAACCAGTCAATCTATCCAACATAGCAAAATTTTAGATATTTTTTATCCCACATCTACATATATAAAATATTGAGTTATAAAGAAATAAGAGAAATCCAAGAAACCGTTGTTTCTACAATTATGGAAATAACTACAATGTGCCAAGGATTGAATGTGCAAAATTTCAAAGCCTTCTACAAATA
>CBVK0102141698.1:0-10824 GCA_900067695.1 Picea abies
TGAAAAGTGTACGAAACCGGTAATTTTAAGAGTCCCTATTATACATATATAATCGTATACATTAACGAAAGTGGTGATTTGATACAACATAACTCAGAGGACGTTATGATAAATTCCTCTATATAGATTGATAGATTATTGTTGCATAAAGAGTCATAATAGTTTTATTTCCAAGTGAAATATGAATACAGAGAGGGTTATACAAAAAAAAATTCGGAAACTTTCAAAGAGAATATTTATTCAACATCGACTATCTATAACAGAGATGTGCACACATCTCTCATTTGAATTGTGGAATAAAATCTTAGGAAGAGGCCATTGGAGATGGAACCCGAATTAGATTTTTAAACTTAAGTAAGTCTTCTAAGTCTTCCTTCATAAATCAGTGTAAACGATTTAAAACTTGAAAAAGAAAACAAGAATATTATTACTACCTTCTCAAAATTTAATCAAAGGAACAAAACAAAAAGAGTGAATGGAAAGTGTAACTTATCTCAGGCCTGGCTTGAATTTTGGCCTTTCTGCTACGAAGTGAGAAGTTCGTGACCCAAGGGGAGCGGGAGGCTCATAACAGTATGATGGGTTCCCTCGCAAAAGAAAAGGGACCCATCATTAGATTCGTAACCATCCATGATGCAAAAGTCCATATACCTTTAACATAGAACTACCTCGAATGGTAAGCAATACATTAACCAGAGGAAATGATTTTTCGAAACACATTACATCGAAAATCAAATGAAGTAATTCAGAGATGAAATAATCATAGAGACCAGATACAGAATTTTCGTTGAGACTATTTTATTTTTCAAAAAATGATGGCTTGGAAGGAAATTAGAGTTATTATCATTTCCACACAGAATTAACCGATGGGTCCTTAGCATAAGGAAAATCACGAATTCAAGTGGAATGATTAAAGAGATAGTGATAGAAATCAACAAGAAGGAAAAATATCCATGTGTTCTAATCGAATATGATGATCCTTTAACATAAGGAAACCCAGAGACGAGGGAATTACAAGGAGATTGTTAATAATTATTAGAGACAAATTTTTCCATAGACGGATCCCTCACCATAGGAAAACCAAGAAGTGAATGAATGTATTATAGAAAATAGAAAGTACTTTTAAACGAGTCACATCCATCATGTTTTCCTCACGGTACCAACAAAACCCTTACCATAGAGTAACCACTAAAGCGTTATCTTGACAAGGATTATAAACAGTACCGAGAGTTATGGCCCTTTACAAGAAAACAATTAGAAGGACCCAGGTAGCAATAACCAATGGAAAACCTGGGAGATTCGGGTACTGGTCGTCCCTGTAGTTTAAAAGAAAAATTGTTTATGCAAAGATTAAAGAGAAAAACTAAATACTGATTGAACCATTCCATACCCAGAACCCTCACTCTATGGATTATGAGGCTTCTAAGACGCCTACGTTCGATCTTAAGTAGGGGATGGTAAGCATAAAATATGAAATTCACTGCAACAAGCACTACGACTACACATACTGAAATACTATGCATGGGTTCTGGAATTTTTTTAATAAACTCAGGAAAAGACGAAAAACACTGTGAAATCTTTGGGAGGAAAACAAAAGTAAACACTCCACCAGAACCTCTTTCGAAACAGGGTATCAATGTTCAGTAAGTTACCAATATAAAACGAGGGACAGCAATCAGTATAGTCACCATGGTTCTACAGAGAAAAAATCGGTTACCATGCTAGCGATAAGAAAGGAAAACTTGGCAGAGCAGTGCGAGGGAAGTTATTTCCTTGAGCGATTATTGCCTCAAGCCCATCACTCGTAATGGAGGAATTACGAAGAGTACGCTTGCTAGAAGCCATGTGAATGTTGTGAAGTGGAGGGCCGACAATGGCCAAGTGTCTGGGGCGTCATAACTCACAGGTACTAGGAAGCAAATGATAGGTTGGTATGCCTTACTACGCAGTTAATGCATTAGCGTCGACTGTCCTGACACCTAGTTCTAGTTCCTAGTGTCTGCCACGCTACGCATATGAGATCCACCATAAGTTTACATCGTGCGCTTGGACTATATTCTATATAGGGGGTTATCATATGTGTGGAAAGAAAACCTAGTTGGTACCTAGGACTTGGAATCTCATGTAAACCCTTGTGTAGGTAATTTTCTTAAGGTAAATAGTTATGGGTAGAACTCTTATTACAACTTTAATAATTTAAAAAGTTATGAGGTACTTTGTTATCGTTAAGGGTAGGGGTTCTCATAGTTTAGGATTTAATGGATATGGAATAATCCTTAAAGTGCTACAGAATAGTAGCGTAACGATATATGAAGATACCTTTATGGGTAGCACTTTAGACCTCCCTTACGGATAACATGTTTTAGCTTGAATGTTATAGATCATGTATTTTGGGTTGTCTTATATTTTTAGGAATAAGACGTTTATGGAGAAAACGTGATGGCACCACAAGAACACAGTAAGAAGGTTTATGAATTGGTGCCATTAATATGCGAGTAGTAAATACCTTCCTTTGGAAAGTAGTCTAAATAAGGTTCTAAAATTCAAAATCAAGGCATGGTGTAATAGGGTATAGTGGTAAGTTATTATTCAGATTTTTATTCATTCTAGTCATGATGGAAATTTTCCAGTATAACCTATAGGTTTACAAGAGTAAGATATTTTTTTATAAGGAGATATCTTTGTGTGTCATGAGCAGTTTTATTTGACAATAAACTATAGTTTTTCCTCCTCACTTTTTTTTTTATTAGCAAATTTAGGGGTACATTACATCTCTTAAGGTCTTTTTTATTCTCAAGGTATGCTATAGGGATATGATTTTTTCGTAAGGTTACGAGGTTTCCATATTCATTGTTGTGAGGTTGTGATCCTTTCGTATGCTCTTCTATGAAATTGTCATGTTTTCGTGATGTTTTTGTGAGGTTGCGATGGTATTGTATGCTCTACTGTGAGGTTGCGATGGTATTGTATGCTCTACTGTGAAGTTGTGATTTTGTTATGATGTTGTTGTGATGTTGTCGTGAGGTTGTGATGTTGCCATATGTTATGTTATGAAGTTGTTATATTTTTGCAATGTTTTCGTGCGTGGATGTTTCCATTATTGGACATTGTCATGAATGGATTTTATTATCATTGGATGTTTTTATTAGTGATTACATTCCAAAAATGATGTTATGAGGTTTTCTAGGGTTTGAAGGATTGCCTACATATTGAAGCATGAAGGTGAATTTAGGAGTACTCCATGTATGAAGATCTTAGATTAGTGATATATTATTGAGTTGGTGCTCAGTTGAGAAGATTGGTGTCTTCATTCAGTAGGTTCGTTCATGTTCCTTGTGGATTATGTGCTTCCTTCAATTTGGAGGTGGTAAATCCAGGGGGTTGGTGCCTCCTTCTACTCGATGCTGATAAATCAGGGATTTAGAGCTACCTTCTGGTTAGTGCCAGTAAATCAAGACATTGGTTCCTCCTTCCAGTTCGTGCTAGAGAATCACTGAAGTTGGTGCTTCCTATGAATGTAATATTATCATGATATAAGAAAAACATTCCATGGTTTTCACCCATTTGAGTTTCCACGTAAAAATCATTATGTTTTATGTATCATTTTTTGTGATGATGAATGACATTGTTAATGGTTAATGTTTACATGATCTGCTTAATATTAAAAATGGTAAGAAGTGAAAAATACTGATTCACTCCCCCTTCCTCAGTATTCGTGAATAGTCCAACAAGAAGTACAACATAGAAAAGAAAAGTGTTTCTTATAATAAATGTTATAAGAATTTACTTCCAACACAAGGAAGGAAGGAGTTTCATGTATGAACCCATTTATACCTAATAGATAGAGGTCCTAGTGACCATATTTATGTATGGAACACTACTCTTTGTTAGTTTGTGACAACACATACCCTTACAGTTCCATTCATTTTGAGGTTTCTCAAGCGCTTGGCCTTCCATAGGCCTAAACACCACTTGAGTAATTATTGTTTAAATATTGATTCCCCTGAGGTGCTCCATGAGAGTTGTAATCCATTTTCTTCATTATTTTTGTGAGCAATAAAAGCATATCATTTCCCCCATTTTGTGTGTGTGTGTTGTGTGTGATGTGTTTTTTTTATTCTTTTTTTTTCATGAATTTTGTTTGTGGAGTTGAACTTGTCCAACAAGTGGTATCAGAGCAAGGTTTAGTCATCGTCTATCGCTGCTAAATTTGGTGAATCATGAGCCTGCAGAAAAGGAGAGCTTGATTACTGGTTAGGAAAGTGAAGGGTTGGTTTGAGAGAGAGGAGAGAGGTCATGTGGCCAAGAAGTAGTGAGTTGGGTGTATAGAGACAATGCATTATGAAGAATTTAATGATAATGATGAAATTATTGGAAATCTAGTGGAAACTAGTTTGAATTCAGTGTATGCTTCACAGTGGCAGATTGAGGACCTGTTGGTTTTGGATCGTGATTATATTCTTGATTCATATGTAGGTATGCCTAGCCCCATTCTAGTGAAGGTTCATGGGATGACCCTCGAATGAAGGGCATTTTGGGCTGTAAATATTTTGGGAAAATCACCTTGTGAAATATTCTAATTTCGTATACAATTTAGACCATTCATTTTAAGGTCACAAATTTGACTATAGAAGTTATGTTAGAGTTTTCACCAAAAAGAGGAAACCCGTTTTTTTATGAGGAAATTGTATTGTGGTTGTTTGTGTTAGTGAGTATTGTATTCTGAGAGAGAACAATGTGAAGGAAACAAGAGGAATTTACAACGGGTGTGATGTAGGTTGTATCCCTTCAGTTGTTGGATACTAATAAAGGAAGGACCTGGAAATTTTTTTGGTGGATGTATCCCACACTCGATGCACACCATGTATCTATGTCTCTATTGTGTATATTTTGTGTTTTATTTATGTATTTGTTTTATTTTAATTCTCCACGATCCTTTTTTTCTAACAGGACCTCTTGTTTATGACAATGAGCTATTCTGTAAAGGACTCGATGCAAATTTAGCTAGTCGAAGATCCATTTTAATGCCGATAGATTGATATATGGATTGCATTTTTTGACCACATGTTTATGTTGTGATAGAATGGTTGAGGTTGGGTTAAAAATTTTTTTTGAACTTCGAAGAAACATTCATTGTAGGAATAGACTGTAAAAGTTGAGTTCCAATATAATAGACTCAATGGAGAAATTATGTTATCTAACTTAGAATGCATTCCAACTAGTCAATCAGTGGAAATATTCCTATCGAGGTGCGTTGGATTCATAGTTTTTGAGAGGAATTAAATCAGTGGTTAGGACAATGTTGAAATTGTGGATAAATATGTCAATGACCATGCTGAGAAAAGTAATCGTGGAAGTATGAGCTCCGCAAGGAGAAATCATTGAATCAAAGCCAAGGAAAGTGGAGTCGTGTGGTGTTCATTTTGTGACATATCATTGAGGGATACTCCACTCCTTTGCAGCATTTGAGGTAGATGGTTTATGGCATGGCATTGGATAGGCATTCTAGACTAGCCTCTTTAGAGTGGGGGTTATGGGTAAGGTGGTGTTGGGATTGTCTGTGGCTTGCAGCAGGTGTCTTTCACGATGTCTTTGTTGGTGACGAGGTGGGTTTTCCAATGAGGGGAAAGTGTTTGTCTATAGGCTATGGCATAACAATGCATGGAGGTATGATTTTCCCGAGGATCAATTCGAGATAACTCAGGAGGTAATGAGGGCTATTTGGAGTGATGGAAAAGTCTGAAATGCAAAGTTCAAGGTAGAGTTGACACCTTGTATATGTAAATGGGCATATGACTATAAGAATTGGCTAGGCATGATTACCCTGGTTGTTTTTAGAAATGTCACCGGTAAAGTCTAGATGACCTGGGTGATATGTGGGAGCACATAGTATTCCTTGATATCTTGTCTTTGAGGGAATTTTTACCAGTTTTGATCATGGTGGGAAGTAGGTCAAGAGTCGTGGTTTCAGGAACATGTGTCTTGATAGCAAGTGGTTTTTTAGAGCCTATGTATTGCATGTAATGAAGAATTGAAATTATCCTCAATGTGAGAAGTGAGGGATCACTTGGTTGGCTTGGCCAGATTCATTCAAGGAAGTACATATTTGTTGGTCATGGTGATGGAGTTAACGGATGTAGATTGGGGGACCTTGTTTCCCTCCAATAATCATTAGCAAAGATGTGTAAATGGAATAATAAGGATTTTTTCAAGATCACAAAGGGATATTTGTTTTCAAGCTCATTGAATCATTGTATGGCATAAGGTAACTGGGTAATGTTACAATATGTGTCATTTTGGTGATCCAAATTTATTAAGAAGTGAGTATGATCATTTTGTTTAAGACATATTCATTATCTGGGTGTTATGTTGATGATATGCTTGTTGCAAATAAAACATGGTTGATATGAGCAGGTTAAAGGCTCATTTGGATAGGGATTTTGATAAAGGATCTAGGAGAAAGAAAATAAATATTGGGCATAGAAGTACATAGAGATGGAAAAATGGTATGTTGTGGTTATCACTAATGAAGTTCAGTATGAACTTTGTGAAATCGATAAATATCCCATTAGTTTTCCATTGACGTTTTCTTCAAGTTGATTTCCTAGTAGTAAGGCAGAAAGGATTATATGTCTCATGTACAATACAGTAGGAATTTGGATGTTTGTGATGGGAATGTTCAAGTATTTCACATGTAATTTGTGTTGTTAGTGGACATGGAAAAACCAGTTAAAGAATGTCAAAATGAGTTCTTTGGTATGTGAGAAGCATGAGTATCACCTACAATGGTTGCAGTGATTTAGTATTGTGAAGACATGTTCATGCAACCAATATTGCTAGAAAAGTTTCAATGGTGCATTTCTTCTCTTGGCTTGACGAAAGGTGAGGCTTGATTCATTTGGCAAAGTATGAAGAAATTATTGTCAAGGTATACTTTGTTGGGTTGCTACAACACATACCCCTGAAGTTACATATGTTTTGAGGTTTCTCAGGCGCTTGGCCTTCCATATGTCTTAAAAATGCTTAAGTAATTATTGTTTAAATATTGATTCAAGTGAGGTGCTCTATGAGAATTGTGATCCATTTTATCCAATAATTGAATGAGAAAAAAATATATATCATTACCCTCATTTTGTGCTTATGTTGTGTGTTATGTGCTTGTTTTCCTCTTCTTTTTTCATGAATTTTGTTTGCAAACCTGAAGTCCTACACTTTCAATAATATCCAAAGTAAACATGCAAACTCAATGTGCATATAATTAGAACTTTACAAGAAATTTTAAAAATGATGTTATATTATATCATTTGTATTACAATATGTTATAGTTTTCTCTCCCTTGAAATCATATTCATATATATGCTTTTCTACTACAATGGAATTTAAATAAATAAATCAAAGATGAAAATCCAAATGTATCCTTTTGCGAAGATTTTTTTCATTGCCCTATTCCACTCTTTATATTTTTATGGAAATCTAGTTTCATGGTTTGGTGTCTTGTGGTCATAAATGTCCACAATATTGAGATTTGGGGTCACCTATTTCATGCAATATGATCTTCGACTTTGCTAATTAGGTTGTGGACTGTGTAACTTACAACTTACAACCTTAAATTGTAAGTCATTGGATATGCATTCTGGATTGGCCTCTTTAGAGTAGGGCTTATGGATAAGGTGGTGTTCAGACTAGTTGTGGTTTGCAATGGGTGTTTTTCACGGTGGCTTTGTTAGTGACTAGGTGGCTTCTAGAACGAGGGGAAGATGGTGGTCAATAGTCTATGGTACGATAGTGTATGGAGGTATGTTTTTCCTAAGGATCAATTAGAGGAACTTGGGAGGAAACTAGGGCTATTTGGAGTGATGGAAAAGTCTCAAATGTAAAGTTCAAGGTGGAGTTGAAACCTTATATATGTAAATGGGAATACGAATGTAAGACTTAGTTACACATCATTACACTATTTGTTTTTAGAAATGTCAGTTGTAAAGTCTAGATGGCCTAAGTGATAGGTGGGAGCACGTCATATTCTGAGATACCTTGTCTTTGAGGGAAGTTTTACCAGTTTTGATCATGGTGGGAAGCATGTCAATGGTTGTGGTTCCTGGAACATGTGTCTTGATAGCTCTTGTTTTTTTAAGAGCCTATGTATTTCATGTAATGAAATGTTGAAATTATCTTGGAGGTAACATGTTAAGGCTCATTTGGTTGGCTTGAATAGATTCATTCAAGAAAGTATATCTTTGTTGGTCATGGTGATTGAGTTTAGGGATGTATATTGTGGGCCCTGCTTCCCTCAAATTATCATTAGAATAAATTTGTACATGGAGAAATACAAAGTTTTTCAAGATAAAAAAAATAAAAAATAAAAAAAATTGTAAACTCATTGAATCATTGTATGGATTAAGGTAACCGAGAAATGGTACAAGATGTGTTATTTCTTCATAGTGAGCCAAAGTTCTTAAGAAGTGAGTATGATCATTGTGTTTATGGAATATTCATTATCCTAGTGTTATGTTGATGATATGCTTGTTTCAAGAGAAACATGGTCCAAATGAGCAATTTAAAGGCTTAGTTGGATAGAGATTTTGATGAAGGACTTAGGAGAAACAAAATAAATCTTGGGCATAGAAGTACAGAGAGATGGAAAAATGGTCTGTTGTGGTTGTCACTATGAAGGTTTAGTATGAACTTTGTGAAATCCGTAAATATCCCTTTAGTTTTCCATTGTAAGTTTTCTTCAAGTTTATGCCCTAGTTGTAAGGCATACAGGATTATTTGTCCCATGTCCAATACAATATGAATGTTGATGTTTGCGATGGGAATGTTCAAGTATTTCACATGCAATTTGTGTTGTTAGTGGACATGGAAAAACAAGGTAAAGAACATAAAAATAGGTGCTTTAGTATGTGAAAAGAATGAGTATCACTTAGAATGGTTGCAATGATTTACTATTGTGCAAACATGTTCATGCATCCAATATTGTTAGAGAAGTTGCAATGGTGTTTTTCTTCTCTTGGCTTTCAAGAATGTGATGTTTGATTCGTTTGGCAAGGTATCAAGAAATTGTTCTCAAGGTATAGATTTTTGGGATGTTACAACACATACCCTTGTAGTTACATTCGTTTTGAGGTTTCTCAAGTGCTTGGCCTTCCATATGACTAAAAAAAGCTTCAGTTATTATTGTTTAAACATGCATTCATGTGAGGTGCTCCATGTCAATTGTAATCCATTTTCTCCATTATTTGACTGAGCAATAAAAACATATAATTTTCCCATTTTTATTCTCTGTTCTTCAATTATGTTTGCAAACTCAATGCCCACATAATTAGATCTTTACAATAAATATTAACAATAATAGGTTCTTTTCTACTACATTGGAATTTAAATAAATATTAATTAGATCTTTACAATAAATATTAAGAATAATAGGTTCTTTTCTACTACATTGGAATGTAAATAAATAAATCAAATATGAAAATCCAAATGTATCCTTTTGCCCAGATATTTTGCATTGGCATATCCCACTCTTTGTATTTTTATGAAAATCTAGTTTCATATTGCGGTGTCTTGTGGTCATAAATGTCCACAATATTGAGCTTTCGGGTCACCTAGTTCATGCAATATGATCTTCGACTTTGCTAATTAGGTTATGGACCGTGTAACTCACAACCTTAAGGTTGTGATCTTGAACCATATCGTAATATGATCTTCGACTTTGCTAATTAGGTTTTGGAGCGTGTAACTTAGAACCTTAAGGCTGTGACATAGAACCATATCGTAATAAAATTATGAGCTCAATTATGTTGTAATTTTAGCACCAATGTTTTATTAACATTTCAAATTATATATATATATATAACGGTAAAGTTAGATATTAAATTGGTATATGAGATTCTCTTGTTTGTGGGACAAGGGATCTATTTTGTTCAAAGATTTGACTTGTAAAGTCTACTAAAGAAGAAACACATGTTTTTAACCATTAAACCCACTCAAGACTATATACATACACCTAAAACTCATAATCCATCTTAATTTATTAACACGCACAAAATATATATAATATTTTGTTCATCTATTCAATATTACTTTCATAAGAGTGTTCATTTGTTTCTTTGCAACTCCTTTTTATCATTGTGATGGAATTAGCCCACACGATCAATGTTCTCTAAGTTATGGAGTGAGATTAGAAGAAGAGTAGGTGAAGTTGTACATATAGATAAAGGTGTGAGAGAAAAAATTTAACATCTTAGAAACCATTCCAACAACCTATATATATTATCTACTTGCTACTATAAAAAGAATGTTGTTGAAAATTCAATTTTTATAATGGAAAACATCCTTCTTCATCAGACTTATGTCACATTATTATTAAATAACTTGGGTTGTTTAGAAACCATTCCAACAACCTATATATATTATCTACTTGCTACTACATAATGTAAAAACAATACTTTTGAAAATTCAATTTTTATACCATCTTCATCTTCAGACTTATGTCACATTATTATTAAAAATCTTGGGTTGTTTAGAAACCATTGCAACAACCTATATATATTATCTACTTGCTACTACATAATGTAAAAAGAATGTTGTTGAAAATTCAATTTTTATAATGGAAAACATCCATCTTCATCTTCAGACTTATGTCACATTATTATTAAAAAACTTGCGTTGTTTATTCAGTGTAAAATAAACATTAGAATTTTGTAAACCCTAGATGGTGATTTGGAGGTTAAAGTAAACCAAGTTCTCCACAATACTAACTTTGGGAGGAGACATGTGCCTCTTGGGCCACTAGTCGCCAATTCTTACGGCTTTCAATCTCGCCCA
>CBVK0102141702.1:0-34040 GCA_900067695.1 Picea abies
TCAAAGCGGGAGACACCTCCATTGAGCCAGAACCGATGAGAGAAGCACTGCTGGCAGCGAGAGCAGTAAAAAAAAACAACGACCTTCGAGGTGTCGGTCAAGCTAAGCCTGGCCGCCGAGAGGGCCAAGGCTTCCTGTGTGCGCGTCTAGGGTTCCCGTTTTCATCTTTCGTCCTACATGCTTCCCGTGTAGGTATATATTGTTGGTCATGCATATGTCAGTTGAATTTGCTACAAGGTTTTTCTTGCCTATGCAAGAGGGTATGATGTTGATTGTGGCTTAGGTGTGGACCACAGCTACACATGTAACATTTTTATTCTAAATGAATAAGACAACAAGAGAACAAAATGCTCAAAGGAATGTTGGTTTTCCTAGTTAAGGGTTTCTAGGGTAAAAAATGCTCAAAGGAATGTTGGTTTTCCTAGTTAAGGGTTTCTAGGGTAAAATCTCGGTGTACTGTGTGATTTCTTGTGTCATTTTCTTTCTGGATTAAATTTTTCTTATCTTCTCCTAGGATTAGTGTGGAAGTGTTCTGCATTTCCTGGCATGTGATATCAGAGATTAGGTTTTCCTTTACAAGTGATTTATTAGAGCGATGTAATACTTTCATGAATATATTAGATCTTAATCTGCAAATCTTGAATCTGAGAACTAAACCCTAGGTATAGTAAGAGACGTAATTCATAAATTGTTTTAAAGATCATAGTAAAGAATGGAGAGAAGTTCCAGAATATAGATATAAAGATTCAATGGCCATAATTCTGACCTTTGGAAGCTTAAAATGGAAGATCTTCTTGTGGATCGAGAACAATGGATAATGGTTTGTCTAGGTACCGATATGACAGGCGTTTCAACAGAAGAATGGGAGAAATTTGAAAGAAAAGAAATAAGTATGATACAACTTTGTCTTGCAAATTCAGTGCTATTGAATGTTTCGGGTGAAGATTGGGCCTAGAAATTATGGGACAATCTTGGAAGCTTATACCAATCAAAATCACAGGTAAATAAGTTGTTTGTCATAATGAAACTGTATCTTTTGAGGATGAGTGATGGATGTTTGGTGACCGAGCATTAAAATTTGTTGAATACCATGTTAATCTAGTTATCATATGTGGATATAAAAATCATTGATGAGGAGAAATGTATCTTCCTATTATGTTCTTTGCCAAACTCCTAGAATAGCTTAGTCGTAGTTATTGGGAGTAATGAAACCATACTAGCACTAGAGGACATGGTTTCTTCACTATTGTCAGAAGAAATGAGAATTAAGAACATGGAAGGATCAACCAAAGATGCTCTAGTAGTGAGATTTCGACTGATAGACATAGATAAAGGAATATTCTCCAGTAGAAAGTTCAAGCCCAAGGGTATATGTAAATATTTGGTTCATTCGATGCAAAGATGTTGTAAATGCAGTAAAGATAGGCATTATAAAAATGAATGTAAGTCAAAGGAAACAAAATTTAGTGTTGGATTTGATGAGAAGAAATTGACTGAGAGAAAGACAACCTAAGAGAAGGGATGTGACGTGTACCTGACATAGACACATAGTTAGATCAAGATTTTTTGTTGATTGAATGAAGAGAATTCTATCATATGACCCTACATAAAGAATGGTTATATGAATATGAAAAATATGTTGGGGGTGATAATTATCTTGGGGGATGACTCGACAACCATAATTGTCCAACATGGAAGAGTTCGACTGACATTTCACGTTGCGAGGAAAAGAACCCTTCCAGTTGTGCTACACATTCCATGTTTGGAAAGGAACCTAATATCTACTAATAAGATGAGTGATGCAAGAGTGTCTACTCAGTTTCATAATGATTCGTGAAATATGGTCAGAGGTGTTATGGTCTTAATGAGAGGAGTTTGGATTGGCACCCTATACAATATGTTAGGGAATGTCGACTTGACTCCATGCAACAATATTGCTGGTCCTGAAATTGAATCGACTATGACTCAAATCGAATCGATGCCGACGCAAGTTGACTCGACTCGAGCCAAGTTGGTTCAAACCGACTTGACAAGACATGATGAACTCAACCCAACTAGGTTAAGGCATGAGAGGATGGGACACAATGGAGAAAAAAGACTTGGATCTATGTAAAGAAAAGGTATGTTCTAAGGTTTTCCTGAATGTCATTTGCAAGTTAACTTTTTTGAACATTGCATATATAGGAAACGAAGTTGGATGAGGTTCCCATATGGAGAGACAAGGGAAAATGAGATTCTAGAACTAGTTCATAATGATTTGTTTGGCCCATTTGCAGTGCCTTCAATTGGTGGATCGCTATATTATGCCTCCTTCATATATGATTTTTCGAGGAAGACATGTATATATTTCCTAAGGAAGAAATCAGAGGTTTTCGAGATATTTAAGGATTCTAAAGCTCTCATGGAAAAGTAGACAGAGAAGAGGATTAAAGTGTTGAGGAATGATAATGGTGGTGAATTATGTGGAAATGAATTTGATCAGTTATGTAAGCAGTGTGGCATAACATGCCAAAATACCACACCATATACCCCACAACAAAAGGGAGTTGTCAAGAGAATTGTCAATATCTTCATTTAGTTACTCTACCTCTTTAAATAGAAAGGTTTAACCAAGGACTACAAATTTTATCTTTTTTCTTGCGAGGACTTATTTTCTTCCATCGCCCACTTTCTTCGTTCTACAAGCTTAATTTTTATACATATTTGTTTTATGGTCCACGGGAGCCCCAATCCCAGTCATTATGACAAACACATTTAAATTTCAGAGAATATGCGACCAAATGACAATGCATGAGATGCCATCATAGTAAGTTCATACTGATCACATTCTTCTGTCATTGTCAATATTTTCATCTAGTTACTCTACCTCTTTAAACATAAATTTTTAACCGAGGAATGACAATTTTCTCTTTCTTCTTGTCAGGTCTTGTTGTCTCCCATCGCCCACTTTCTTCTTTCTAAAAGCTTGATTCTTATACATTTCTTTATGGTCTGTGGGAGCCCAAATCCCAGTCATTATGACAGACGCATTTAAATTTCAGAGAATATTTTCTGAACTATATATTTTTTTACAAATTCCAAGAGAACTATTTTAGAAATAATATCGATTGTATCTTGTAACCCAGTTTATCTAAATATAAAATATTTGAGGTTGTTGTATCATTATCTTTTTTTTCTTGCCCATGTATCACAATGTCAAATTTCTCTTGTGCATGTTGATCATTTTCTTTTAATTTTTATGGGATCAAATATCATTAGCCCTGCTATGATGGATGTGAGCAAGTTCTATTTATTTACTCTACATATACAAATGTGTGCATCTCTTGGTCCATTCACAAGAATTCTCTTTTTACAAGAAAATTTAAAAACATCTTCCATTTTCTGTTATATCTATTTTACTTTCATTTGAGGGACTTCTTTAAACGTCCCCCATTTTACAAATTTATGGTGTTTTCCTATGTTTAACATTGTTTTATTGAATTTTTGTAATCTTAAAAAAAAAAAAAATCATTTTCGTGGCTACATATTAGTTAACATGTTGAGTGCAAATTTATTATGTTTTCCAATCTTTAATATTGTTTTATTGAATTTTGTGTTTTTTTTTCAAATTAAATCATTTTCTTGTACAACTATTTATAGATGAATTCAACCTCTTTTTACAAGAAATTAAGAGGTCCTTTGATCCATAATTAAAAATCCATGATAATACTTTTTTCCCCTCCCCAATACTTCCATTTAAATAAAAGCTACTCTATCGCGACATCTGCAGCTTTCCATTTAAATAAAAGCTACTCTATCGCGACATCTACAGCTTTCTCTCATTACATTTTACATGCAAGAACAATTTGTGATAGGGTATCAGATTCAAATAGGACACAGTTTTGTGGCCACTAGCCCTCTAACAAAGACCACAAATCAGTGGACATATACAACATGGCAACTTAGGTGTTGACGTCATGTTCCTATTTAATATTGTGCATATATTATAGCTTGTCATATTTGAGAATATGCTTGCATATAAAAATATTAAGTCATATATTTTTTGTCTATTCCTTATGGTTTTGAACAAAATTTGTGAGTTGAAAACACCCTTCAAATTGGAACATGGTTTACATTTAAGCCACAAAAACACTATTAAAATAAAATAATATAAATAATATTGAAATAAATATAAACAAATTCTCTTTAAACTTGAACCTGATGATGTCGAGCTCCAAGTGCATTCCATAGTTGAGAAATGTTTTCCAATAGTTAATGTATTTCTATCGCTTGATAATTATCAAACTAAGTGTTGTTATGTGAGGGATACAATTCTTTTCTCCCTTTCTTTTCCCTCTTATATACTTACCCATTTTTTTCTTTTCTTCTTCCCCTCTATTATCCCTTTCTGGTTCTAAACTTAGTCGCATTTCTATGATCACGTTTTCTTGGGTTGGCAGAATGAAAAAGCCTCATCTCCATCTATATCTTGACATCACAAGTTCGACCGACTGTCGTTCATTTCCATATTTGGACAATTTTATGATCGGGAGTTCCTGGGTTGGTGCTATCGAACTGTCATGCCCCATGTTTCGTGATATACATCTTGCACCAAAAACTTTGGTAATCTACAATTCGACCCCAGACTCCTTGAAATCGAAAGCTTCACTCTACCTTCGATGAGTCCGTCTGACTCCATTCCATCACGCCACTTTTCCATACTTAGTCAAGTATTCACCTCGTGCTGTCACAGATTCGAGGGTTAATGGACTCCCAGGTTCAACAAAGTTTCAAATTATTTATCCCTCCCTTCCCTCCCCGCGACCTTGGCGCCTTTCCCCATGCAAATTAATTATGCTTTTATTAATGACAACTCACCACACATGTTCAAAAAAATTGGGGTTAATAAGGAGATTATATTACGAGATAACTTATTTACATTTTACATTTCATATTACTTTATGAGAAGATTTCATTTCATATTAATTACTTTATTCCTCACATGTATTTGTGGGTAGATTGTTTTTCAATAATTGTAAATTAAGATATAAATTACATTTTCAATGTCTTAGTGTATATATATTCAATGAAATTTTAAAATAAGTTTTAATATTTAAATTTTTTTTATCATTTGATTTCTAAAAGACAATTCAACATAAGTTTTAATAATTTTTTTTCTTTTTTGATTTGTCATTTAATTTTACATATTTAAATTTTGATTTGTTTATTGTTAAAGATCTATTTTAATTATCCTTTAGTTAGAATATTATTAATATTAGTTTTTTAAATAATAATCATCCTCTATCCCCATTTTTTAATGTGTCTACAGTGATTGATTTCAATAGATGTTAATAATTTTATTCATCATCAATAATTATAAGGTGTCAATTATGATCTCCATTTCCAAAATGTCAATAATTTTTGTCATCATCAATAATTATAAGATGACAACTGTCATCTCCATTTCCAAAATCTACTAAACACTTGTTATTAAAAAATAATTTGGGTTGTTTATTCAAAATAAAATAAATATTAAAATTTTGTATACCCTAGATGGTGTTTTGGAGGTTAATGTAAACTAAGTTCTCCACAACACTAACTTTGGGAAGAGACCTGTGCCTGTTGGGCCACAAGTCGCCCATTCTTACAGCTTTCAATCTGGCCCAACCGGCTTTGTGGAAACCCTAGATGGTATTACGCATAGCAATCAACAAGCGCCAATCTACATTAAGCAACAGGAATATTTCCTTTCGGCTGACGATTCAAGCGGAATCTTTCATGGAGTTTGATATATCTAGAGTCAATATCATATCTGTATAACATATCTTGAAAATAGCATATAATATTGAAATGATCTGTTCACCTTTGAAATCGTTTAAAAAAATATCCAAACGGATTTAAAAATGAAGAAAGATACATTAAGGGTCAACCATTTCACATGATACTCATCAAATTGGCATATAATTTTTTCCGATAGAGCTGGAACAACTTGATCCACCGAACTATTCGAGAAACTACCAATACTTCGTATGGACTAAACTACCAGATTTAACCAATCAATCTGCACCTGTAAACCTAATTTAATATGCAAATCTGTTTATCACTGACTTCATTTTCTACACAACTGTGGCTATTTGCAGTGGAAAAAAGAAGAATAATAAGTACACAATATCAATACACGTTTGCGAAATTTCCAGAAATCAAAATGGTGGAACAGAGGTCAAGATATTTATACATTCATCTCAAAATAAATAATTTCTTGTTATTCAGTTTAACAAGAAATTATAGTATTTATAGAATTATGGATGATTTTAGGGGTTAAATTTAACTCATGAGTTAATTTTTTATGGGTTTTCTCAAAAAAAACTGGCTATTCTAAAAATAATTCCCCCAAATTCTATAGGATACAATTATTTTACCTTACACATAGCCAAAATTTTATACAAACTATATAAAATCTATAGAAATTTGAATATTTTTACGCATACCTATTGGAGATGGGCACAATTAATCAGCTTTTAATCTAAAATTCTAATCTGATGGCTAACAATTCAAGATGCTGACATATTCTTAGTCATTCTCCCAAATCAATGAATGTAATTTACTCTTCATAACTTGCTTGTATTTTTGAATGCATCAGTTAGCATGTTTACTTTTTAACATTTACCTAATCATATTAAGAATTTACTATACCACCATATGATTGCCACGTTTAACTGATTAACCTTTGTAATTAACTTTTGAATTTCGTCTTACAAAAATATTATTAAACATTTTATAGTTGTCATATGAAAAATCATAAAATTTACTAAAATTTCTACAGTATAAAATAAATTTTCATCTTTAAAATCATTCCTATATAAAATTAATCCTATTATTTATTTCTATTGCTACCTCTAATCTTAGAACCCTAAAACTGAACACGTATTGTGACATCAAAATCTCAGCAACCAAAAGCCCATAAACAGATGGAGACGCAACAGATGAGATATAAGAAAAGCAACATCTTACGGATAAAGCAAAACTTCAGCGTCCTACTCACGAAGAATGCAACTTGTTTTTTATATTATCATCCTGAATTTCATCCTTATCGTCGCTAAAGAATATGATCTGTCCGACTTCTCACATGGGGAGGGAGTGTTGGGTGTTGAGAGGGACATGAGGGGGATGTAACCGATGACAGCCTTTAGCTGGTTCCAGGAAACATCGGAGCGTGAAGGGTGGAGGGGAACGAACACACATGCCCCACGTGATCAATCATATTGAAATAGTCATATTGAATTCCGTTTTAACTCCAAAGTCTTATCAAGTATTTAACCATGTTGAAATAGTCACACTGAATTCTGTTTTAACTGCAAAGTCTTATCAAGTATTTAACCATGTTTGGGTTCGGGGAGGAGCATTCCCTATCTGACCGTTCTTCTGCATGTAATTGCAAAAAATTGAGCTCAGGCCTCATAAAAACCCACTCCCAACATGACAGACTGAAAAATCCCACCGAGCTTCTGGGTTTCGTTCCTTCTGAGTTCTAGATTATGACTTCTGAAGACTTTCTGAAAAGAAGAAGAGCTGGGTTATTGCAGTGTTGGTAACATTTTGTGAAGAAGCCAGAGAATTTAGAACGGGTGCAATCTGAGTGGCCTCATATAGAAATTTGAGGGCGGGATCATTGGTATTTTGAAGAAAAACATTGCATAAAGCTCTTGGGTGGCCATGGATGGCAGTACTTTTATACTCGGCAGACCCAAAACTATGGACAACTATGATATATACAAGCTCTTTGGGTTTGAACAATCCAGAAGCATTGAGAGCTCTGAGACGGCAGAAGAGTTTAATGAAGAGGATATATGGGGTTGTGCTGTTGATGCAGAGGCCGAGCGGGCTGGTTCTTCGGAGAATGGATGTAATGGTGTGGAAGACTGCATAGCGGGAAAGGAGGGGAGAAGGAAAATTGCTAAATTTCATGAACAGAATAATAAGAGGAGAAATCAGTCTTCTGCCCCTGTGAATATCCCTGACTGGTGTGAGATGATTTGGCAGGACAAGAAGAACATTCGGAACAACTCGAAGAAAAGGTATGGAGTGATATCCTATAATGATAATAGTGGAGACGATGAAGGTGGAGATTTTGAGAGGAATATGATCCCACCTCATGAGCTCATTGCCATGAGGCTTGGCCGGAGCGAAATAGCTTCGTTCTCAGAATTTGAAGGCGTTGGGAAGACTCTGAAAGGAAGAGATGCGATCTGGATGATGACAGGTTTTATTGATTGAAACATCTTCTGTTATAATCGACGCTGGACAATCTGTACACTTCTGTTTTTTTGATATGGAAATTGAACTGTAATGTACGAAGTAAGACTGCAATAGAGTTTGAACTGTTCTTTTGGATGATGTCGCTGATGTGCAAGGTTTATTTTTCCCAGATAAAGGTATTGGTTTTTGACACTATTTTAACCAAAAATACATGTAAATCTAATTACCGGATTACGTTGAAAACACATTAACGGATTACGTTGATTTATTTTCACCGTTAAGAATAAATCGAACAATTAGAAAGTGATTTACTGATTTTATATATATACTAGAACAGCTGGCTGGTGAATGTTGTAAGGTAAATAGTGGTACAATAATTTTTTAATATGATTAGGTAAATGTTAAAAAGTAAATAAGTTAATTGATGCATTTAAAAATACAAGTTATGAAGAGTAAATCACATTCATTGATTTGGGAGGATGACTAAGAATATGCCAGCATCTTCAATTGTTAGCCATCAGATTAGAATTTTAGATTAAAGGGTGATTAATTGTGCCCATCTTCAATAGGTATACGCCTTTCTTCTTAAATATAATCTATTCTTAAGGTCATTGCCAAGCCACATCAAATTAGTGTATGAGACCCCCTTCTTTGTGGGACAAGGATGAGGAAACACATGTTCTTAACAATTAGCCCCACTCATACAATTTTAACTTAATAATTAATAAATTCGAAAAGTTAAAATCTTAAAATTTTCATCCCATGCATGCGAGATGTAAGATCTATAAGATTATGTAAAAATTTATTGATGAAAATCATTCACATTTTTTATTTCATGTTGTCATTAACAATGTAGTTATCTTTTTAATCTTCTTAATTAGTTTTATTTATGTTTTAAATATTTTAAATACAGAAATTATTTATTTTATAGATAAACTAAACATTTTATTACTAAATTTTTTATATGGACACATATCTCTCTCTCGATTTTATTTTATTTTTATTTTATTTTTTTTTAAATATATTGAAGCCTACTAAAGTGCAAAAGTTACAGTTGGCGGAATAGTCCGAGAGATCGAGGTAGCATCGTCCTCGTGGGAAACCAATGCTGCCACATGGCCGTAAAGTTTTGATTTGTTCATGCAATTATCAAAAACTGTAAAAAACAAAACTATCCTAAGCCTAGAGGCTAGGATGCCACACAAGGCTGGAACCCAGTAAATTAATCTGTCTAGAAACATCAAAAAACCAGTGAAACCTGAGAACATTGGGATCATCTGAAGCTGGGGTCTGGCATCTGTTCTTTCTATTGGTCCTGCGCAATGCCCTTGATTGGAATCCCTATGTCTGTGGTGGTATGCCAGAGAGCACAAAGAAGAGACTCTAGTTGCTCCTCGCAATGAACACAACGTTCATCCATGTGCAACAACTCCTTGATGCACACTTGACATCCATGACTGATATTTGGATAGAATCCAGAGAATTCTTCAAATTCATGAGCCCATCGCACCGAGAACAAGCCAAAGGAGGTGGAGGGGGTGGTGGAGCATTAGAAGAAGAAGGGGGAGACGCAGACGAAGGGAGAGGGGAGGAGGAAAAAGAGAGAGGGGTGGTCGGAATGGGGGCAACAGAGGAAGGGGGGGATAGCATGGAGACTGGTGGATGGGAGATGGCTCTGGGCGGAGCTTAGGTGCAAAAATGAGGGAATTTCCAAAGCTATCAAGCCACTGGATTATGCATGCCCACGGAGAGGACAATGGAGGGAGTTTCAGAGTGGTGGCATGGTCAGCAGGGACATCCGGAGTGGAGGCGCAAACAGGAGGCTGAGGCAAGTTTTAAAGAGCTTTCCTACCACGACCCTGCGAGCCTCTACCCCTTGCAACATACCAAGCTTCCCCTGTAATATCCCCCAATAGAGACCCAATTATAATTTTGAATTGTAAACATGGTTGTTAGGTTGGTGAGTTGAGCTATAATAAGCTAGGAGCCTTATGTGATGATTAGGCCAGAGAGCCTAGGATGCTAATTGCTAAGGCTATAAGCCTGATTTTTTTATATGTAATTATGCAGATCATTAATAAAAATTATACATTGTTGTGTGTAGACCGATGATGAAGAAAGAGTGATGGGGGACTAACCTCCACTAGCTAGGGTAAGGGAGGGGGCTAAGTATTTGGGGCCTAGGGGATAAGCTACAGGGCTTACCTCTAAAGGAATAATATTTTTTTATTAATTCTTGAAGGTTAAGGTGGACATGTTGAGTGTTCTCCTAAGTTCCTCGAAAGGGAACGTATGCTAAATGGAGTGCATGCATCTCGAGGGAGACATGTGTCGACTTGGGCTCATGCAGTTAAAACCCAAGACTCAAATCGTGCTACAGAGTTCTCTTAACATTCCCCATCTGTCGTATAACCTGTTTGGCCTTTGTGATTGACCTTTGCATACCCATGCACACCTGAGAAAACTACTAAATGAGAGGGGAAAGTCGATCTGTGTTATCCTTGAAACCAGTCTATCCATACTTGCAAATTTGAGTTCATACCTTAACCATTTTTGGGTTGTTATCTTTTGTTGCCTGAGTCGTATTGAACCGTTGTTGTTTTCCTTGCCTGGTGGGAGATGAGTCGAATATTGGCAAAGAAGCAGGTTTTCAGGCTCGTGGTTGAAGAGGCAGGTTGTCAGGCCTGTGAGCAACTATGTCCAAGTGAAAGAGTGTGTTGTGGAAGTGAGTTCTCTTGTAAGGGGTTCCGTAGCTGCAATAGAGCTCTGAGAATTCCAGTCCAACTTGTTGATAAATCCCAAGGCAAGGGAGTTTGAGAATCCGATGGATTGTGGGATAGTGAAGATGCATACTCCTCAGGTGGGACAGGCATGTGGGGAATGAGAGTCCATGACTAGTGCGTGTAACTGGCTCCTAGGAGAGGATCATTCCTCTTAATCTATGCTACTTTCTGTTGTTAACTACACCTGTGTCTGTTTGACATAAGAGTTGATTGAAGAGGCAGGTTGTCAGGCCAATGAGAAACTCTCTTCATGTAAGAGAGTTTGTTGGAAAGTGATTTTCACCTAGAGAGAGTCCAACACTAGCTACGGAGCTCCAAGAATTCATAATCCGACCTATTACCGAGACCCTGAAATGGAAGTGGAGTAGCCAATGCACTGTGGAATAGTGAAGGTTCATATTGCTAGGGTGGAACAGGCATGTGGGGAATCAACGTTTGTGAGTAGTGGGTGTAAGAAGGCTCCTGGAGAGAATCCTTCCTGTTGTTTTGTGCAAATTTCCTATTCACCTTGCCTAGCCTAGGAATCCCTTGCCCGGTGGAGTTTAGTTCCAGCTCGAGGGTGACCCACTACTGAGTGTGATGAGCAACGTGGTCTATGGCTCGAAGGTTTGCGGAAGGTCTGCACATAGTTGGTGGTCTTCTATTAAGAGATAAGTACCACTTTTATGTTAATTTAGATGTTGTGTAATTGTACATGTGTTATAATTGATGAGTAATTCCTGTATATGTTGCATGTGTAGGCTTACTATTATTTCCACATTAATCAATGTATTAGCAAAATATATTGTATGTTTATGTTTATATATATGCACATGATAATTGTCATTTCTATGAGGTAGCATGTTCTGGCCTAGGTGGCTTGGATGTGTATGATGTTTTCGCAAGAATATCTGTGTGGCATAACCCAGCTAGTTATGGTTGGCTATGCTACAAATTGGTATCAAATGGGTATCAGAGAAGTCAAGGAAATTTAAGGGTTTTCAAGTAGCATTATCCGACCTATGGCTGGTCGAGGATGTTACAAATTGGTATAAGAGCCAAGGTTCAAGTAACGAGTCTAGATGGGCTAGATAAGTGGTCATTGGAATCAAGGTTTTGGAAGAAAATTGTTGTCAAAATGGACAAAATTTGAATTTCAAAGCATTCTAGAGTCCCAAGAGAACACCTTGGTCATGTTTGGAAGCTCAGGAGATATAGAGATTAAAAAAAATTATAGCAGAGAAAAGAAACTGCAGTAACTGAGGGGTTTGAAACCGCAAGGTTTGAATTTGAGCCATCAGATCAAGCGAAGATTAAGTCACGATCGTCAGATCTCATTGAAGGGAGATCGACGGTGGGCAGCGATTGTGAGGATCCGGAAGGAAATTAAAGCAAGAGTAAGTTGAGACTCTACAATCCCTTAGGATCCTTGACCTTGATAGATCAATAGATCAATGATGGATATTGATTCCACTATGGGTGAGAATCTTTAGATTGAGGAGATTAGGAAGGAAATTAAAGCGTGAGCAAGTTGAGTTTCCACAATCACTCCTATTCATTGATCTTCATGGTTCCTTAAGGCATGACTGGAGATCTTTCAAAGTGAGATAAGAGCTCAAATGTTAAGTTGAGGTCACAACTCTCGGTCAAGTATAGAGAAGACAGAGCAAAGTTCGTGTATTTTATATGCATCGATCCAAATAAGGAACATGTGTCGGCAAGTTTGCTTGTTCATGAATACTACATTTGGGAGAAACAAGGTGTGAATAGAGTGCAAAATCCTGAAGTTTTGAAGCCGAAGCTATGAAGTCCGAAGACAATCTAGACCATTCATTGAAGGAGACGCATGTCATAGGATCGTCTTGTTCAGGAATTCATCGTTCAAGAGAAATGGAGTATTCTAAGGTGAAATCTCTCGAATCCTGAAATCCCAAAGTGATGTGGCCTGTTGACGTCACTTGGATTGACGTGGACACATGGGTTGTGTGCCATGTGTCAGTGGGTTTTGAACCCATGGAAGATTGAAATGTCATTTGGAATGTGACACGAATCACCCATTTGATTGGTCCATGTGTCAACCACTAGTATTCCACCACATGGCATTTTGTATCAACATGGTTAGTGGTGCCCTGAGGTTACATAACATAGTTAAAGGTAAATATACAGTTGACCCACATTGGCATTGGTCACGATACATCAAGATCGACAAAGAAGAGGCATTGCAAGGACCCAAGTTGCACAACAGTTAATTCTACAAGGCGATCCCGCAATACAAACCACGGTTTCTCGGGAGGGGTATGTGTCAGCGTGGGGACAATTGCAGACAGATCAGTGGGTTACTCCAAAACCACCAACCCATGTCTCTGGAATTGGAAAAGTATAAATTTTGATGTGACTTTTCGATATCTTTTAATTCAAGCATAGAAACTGGGGGCCCCGTGGACACATGGCACTAGATCGTGAAGTCTAGAGACCTGACACTCTGGAATAAATGGCTTGTGATGGAATGGGAAGAAGAAACCCCAAAGCCTAGAATTCCACAATAAATCCCATTTGTCAGTTGTTGAGAAGTTGTGGACCGTTGATCCACCCCATCTTCGTGATTTCACCAATTCATCACTCTGAGAGATTATTGTGATCTGCAGAAAAGGAAACCTTCTAGGCTCTGGCGCCCCAGAGTTTTAAAGCTCTGTATAAGCGCCAAAATTTTAGCAATTGGTTAGATCCATGGTCCCATGTGAATTAAGGGCTCAAGGAAAATAGGGGCTAGTTCTCAAAAACTGTGTTAAAGAAGGGAAAAGGGGTTAGGAAGGAAGCCTGTGGGTTTTTTTTGGTTTGGATATGCATCAGGAAGATACTGAAGACCTGGGAAATTTATGATAGGGTCCAACAAATATCTAAGAGCCATTAGCTCAGAGAAAAGAGATCGCTGCACAATAAGTGCATCAGAGAAGAAACACAGGTTTTACAAGATCATAGCTTTCTTCTCAAGGATCATAATTGAGCAAGGAAGTCATGATTGTAATGGTCTCGGAAAGATGATTCCAGATCTAATGGTTACATTAAAACATAAAAGGTGCTAGATATGTCTTCAGATAGAATAAAGAGGGAAGAAGGTCAAGGAAAATCCTTTATTCTACATCTAATATTTCTCAGAAGTCATTTGAATCAGATGTTGGGTTCGATAAGAAGCATGGAAACCCCAAATGGAAGACAATACACGTGACAATATTTGCACATCAAATGTGAATGCTAGGTGGAGAAATCCATCTGCAATGATAATGCATGAACCATAAGTTTGTATGGAGATGCAAAGAATGGGAATAAGGAAGGAAGGTTTTATGGATTATGAAAGAGTTTGGAAATAAGATGTGACATATCCAAGGATCATCCCTACAGATTGGAGATAACACCTCCATTATTAATATAAAAATGCGTAGTGGAAGAATGGCATGAAGGTCATCAAATATGGCATCATAGAAGTTGAATATGCATGAGGTGAATTAGAGGAATCCAAATAATAATGGAATGGTGAAAATTAATATCAGCATAATATGTTATGGCAAGTATGCTTTGTTTGGAATTTGATTCATCCAAGTACGAGATTGGGATAGTTGGACCCGTAAAATTATTGAAAGATGAAGTGTTGGTTATAAGTCTGATAAAAGAAGCATGAAAGCTTCTATTACCATCAGACATTTAGGTAGTATAAAATTTATTAATGCCAGTCATGCAGGTATGCTTTTTTATTACTCTTTTTCCATAATTTCTGAAGATAATTTAGGTAAGAATTTCCTTAGCCAAAGTTATTTTATAAAATCATATGATTATAGTATTGAATGCATACCACTGGATGTGGTAAATGATGGAGTCTTGTATTAATTCAAAGCTTCATAGTTTTGAATGCACACATTGACATAGGAGAATGTCATGTTAATTTGGTTGTGGGGTAATAACCAAAGAATTAAAAGATAAGAACTTGTTATCGGAACAAATGATAGTAAGCTAGTCATGTATGAGACCATGACATGGTTGGATATGGAAAGGTATGGATATGGAAAGGTTATGATCCACACAGGTACTAAAAGCTTCCTACATTGAAATAAAAATTGGAGTGGAACATTTTTTCTAACACTAATGAACACCACATAATTATATTCTTGGTGTAGAAAATTGGAGTGGAACATTTTTTCTAACACTAATGAACACCACATAATTATATTCTTGGTGTAGTGTTTGAGTTGAAAAGGAAGGCATCCAATTAATTGGGAAGACAATAGGAAGTGTGTAGAGAATTGGTCAACACATTGGCCAAAATTCCAACTTATGGATGGTGAGATACATGACTGAGATAAAGAGCATTATGTAATCCAATGCAAGGTGCATTGATTAATTATGCATTGAGAATTGCACTAACACATAGTAAGTGATAGAATTGTGTACTAAATAAAATGGTTGAATATGTTTTGTAAGTACATGCGTATATATTATTGCATGGAAATAATTGTTACTAACAACTGAAATGTTATTAACTCATGAAGTTGAGGACATTTCAGGGAGGTGTTAGACATTGCAACATGAAATTTTCAAGTCAAGAAGTCACATGAGCATTGACTACATGGAATTTTCTTGTTCAGAAAAAGAAGTAATGAACTTACAGATATTAATATGAACATGCATATGCATAGAATGACAATTCATTATATTTTATTAAATTGTTGGGTAATTGTGATTGAATTGCTAGGTATAGGAAATTTTGTACATATTGCAATTGAATTATGATGTACAACCAATACTGACAATTTGTTGGTTGTATGCAAGATGAAGGATTGCAGGAAAAATGGTATGCAGTTGGTTCCTGTGGAAAACTAGAAGGATGGTTGCATTCATAATATGGCAACAACCAAGATGAATTATGAAATAGAATTTCATGTTTTGGGGGAAAATTGAATTCCCTTTTGAACTAAGTTGGAGTTCCTAAATGAATTATTTTATGTGTTCTCATGATAATTTCTTGTGGGTGATGCATATGAGATGATGTTGATTAAAGTTAGAATGTTGACTAAAAAGAGTAGCTCGGGGAAGATTCTTATTGGAAATCTCTCAGGGTAGTTAGAACTCTGGGAGGCACGGTGCTCTGAGACTTCCTAAGTCAGCATGTTGCTGAAGCCCAAGGAAAGGGAGGTGTATTAGATGATGGACTGTGTGACAGTGAAGGTGTACACTCCTGGGGTGGGACAAGCATGTGGGGAAGAGAGAACGTTGGTTGGAATCTTGCGAGGGTTTGGTACCTTGGACTAGACCATGTTGATATGGAAGTCTTCTCAATCAAAAGGTGTACGAGTAGAGTGTTTATGTGTGTGGACTCATAGCCCTATTGATATTTTATCAATAGTGAGATCTAAGGATGGGTGGAACATCGTGGATATACAACTATTCAGTTCTTCCAAAGAGGTTTAATTGAAGCATGTAACAAGGAACAATGAGTTGAGTGCTTTCCTGAAGGAACTCTATGGAATAGAGAAATCAAGTTTCACTTGTAGTATGAACACCAGAATTGGTACTTCAAAGTAGAGCACCAGGTGGATAATGGGCTTCCAATAGCTAGATCTTGGATATTTTTGAAGAATTTTTTAATTATATATGTATAAAAGAGTTGCATTGAGGATAGTGCAAGAATAAGGGGAGGGGATTGTAATATCCTCCGATAGAGCCCCAGTTGTAATTATGAATCGTAAACATGTTTCTTAGGCAGGTGAGAAGAGTTATAATAAGTTAGGAGGCTTATGCAATGATTAGTCCAGAGAGCCTAGGATGCTAAGGATATAAGCCTAATTTCTATATATGTAATTATGAAGATCATTAATAAAAATTATGCATCGCTGCGTGTAGAGTGACCACAAAGAAAGAGTGACGGGGGACTAATCTCAACTAGGTAAGGTAAGAGAGGGGGCTAATTATTTGGGGCCTAGGGGATAAGCTCGGGGTCTTACCTCTAAAGGAATAATATTTTATTATTAATTCCTGATGGCTAAGGTGGACATGTTGAGTTTTGTCCTAAGTTCCTGGAAAGGGAACGTATGCTAAATGGAGTGCATGCAACTCCACGTAGATAGGTATCGACTTGGGCTCATGCAATTAAAACCAAGAATCAAACTATGTTGGGGGGTTCGCTTACCATTCCCTGTCCGCTGTATAACCTGTTTAGCCTCTACAATTGATCTCTGCATACCCACACACACGTTAGAAAACCATTGAATGAGAGGGAAAGACGATCTATGTTGTCCTTGAAACTAGTCTATCCATACCTGCAAATCCAAATTGTTGTTTTTAGTTACCCGAGCCATACTGAACCGATGTTGTTGTCCTCACCTCGCAGAAGCTGAGTCGAAGATTGGCTGAAGAAGTGGGTTTTCAAGCCCGTGGTTGAATATCTAGGTTTGCAGGCTTGTGAACAACTCTCTCTAGGTGAGATAGTGTGTTGTGGAAGTGAGTTCTCCTAGAAGGGGACCCATAGCTGCTACAAAGCTCTCATAATTCCAGTTTGGCTTGTTGTTGAAGCCTAAGGTAAGGGAGGTTGAGAATCCAATGGAATGTGAGACAGTGAAGGTGCATACTCCTTGGGTGGGATAGGCATGTTGGGAATGAGAGTATGTGAGCAGTGGGTGTAAGTGGCTCCTGGGAGAGAATCCTTCCTCTTAAACTATGTGACTTTCTGTTGTTGACAGCACCTATGTCTGTTTGACATAAGATTTGATTTGAAGAGGTAGGTTGGCAGGCCTGTGAGCAGTCTCTCCAAGTGAGAGAGATTGCTAGAAAGTGATTTTCTCCTAGAGAGAGTCAATAACCAGCTACGAAGCTCTGAGAATTCCTGATTTGGCTTGTTGTTGAGTCCCTAAAAGGGAAGTGGAGCAGTCGATGGACTGTGGAACAATGAAGGTGCATATTCCTGGGGTGGAACAGGAATGTGGGGAATGAGATCCCATGAGTATTGGGCGTAAGAAGGATCCTGGAGAGAATCCTTCCTGTTCTTTTGTGAAACATTCCTATTGACCTTGCCTAGCCTAGGAATCCCTTGCCCAGTGGAGTTTAGTCCTAGCTCAGGGGTGACCCACTACTGAGCATGATGAGTAATGTGGTCTATGGCTGGGAGGTTCGTGGAAGGTCTGCATGTAGTTGGTGGTCTTCTATTAAAATATAAGTACCACTTTTATGCTCATTTACATGTTGTGTAATTGTACATGTGCTATAATTGATGAGTAATGCTTGTATATGTTGTATGTGTAGGCTTACTATTATTTCCACATTAATCTGTGTATTAGCAGAATATTTTGTATGTTTATGTTTATATATATGCACATGATAATTGTCATTTCTATGAGGTATCATGTCCTGGCCTAGTTGGCCTAGATGTGTATGATGTTTCCGCAAGAATATTTGTGTGCCATAACCCAACTCGTTATGGTTGGGTATGCTACAAATTGGTATAAAATGGGTATCACAATAGTCAATTCAAAGTAAAGAGTGTTTGGGTAGTATTGTCCATCCTATGAGTGGTTGGGGATGTTACAGCCCCACCCTTTGATTTTCCTCATTGTCGCAGCAACGTGAAGAATACCAGGAGAGGAGGGGAGGAAAATGACCAGAGGTGGAGCGGAATGAATAGCTCGAAGTGGAGGTGGAGCGGAGGGATAAGATTGAACCAGAGGCGAACATAATTTCAGACTGGTGTATGATTGCGAGGAGCGAGAGGCAGAAGATGAAAATGATCCAAGAGCTTCATCAGTATGGAACAAAAACCATGGATCTGGGTCTTGCCATGGAACTAGATAGGAGGCCATCCCATCATATTTACAACCCCCGTGAGATGGAGCGCTATTTCGATGACTGGCTCTGTGTAGAAATGAATGAAGGGGTGTGTCGATCGAAGTGTTGAATGCATGGATTAAATGTTTCTAGTGAGTGTGGGTTGCATTGGTGTGATGCTGAGAGAGATATGGCCAGGTGTTTTCCCACCTGTCCATGCGCACGATGTTCCCATTGACACCTAATCTCGTGGTAAAATTATTTATTATTATTAATGATAATTATGATAATTAATTATATATTAATTATGAAGATGCACTTTCCTAAAAATATGAAGATGAAGGGTCTCTTTTTTATCTTTCCTTCATTGTACCAGATTGGCTCCAAGCCATTCACCAGGAATGGCTAAACCATCCCAGAAGTTCACATCTGATACAACAATTGCAGTCCAATTGTCTAGTTTTCTTAGAGTACTCTTGACTCCATGATGAGATTCAATACAAAGCCCGTTTGTGTTTAAATAAACTGTCAAAACTTAAATCCACGGTACTTTCTGAGCTTCATGCTACATCCACAGCTGGGCACTTTGGGTTTACCAAAACCTATGACAAGGTCAAACGTTCCTTTTTATGGGATGGTATGAAACAAGACATTCATAATTTTGTGGCTGAATGGGATGTGTGTCAATGCAACAAGGGAGAAACATTCAAATCTATCGGCACACTACAATCGCTTCCTATTCTACTTGCTATTTGGTGAGATATCTCTATGGATTTTATTGTAATCTTACCTAAATCAGGCAATAAATTAGTCATCATGGTGGTAGTTAATCACCTTTCCAAGTATCCTCATTTCTGTGCTCTTAAACACCTATTTACAACATCCACTCTAGCTCAACTTTTTGTTGATCAGGTCTTCAAGATTCATGGAATGCTACATTCTATTGTTTCTGATCAAGAGTTGTTCAAGCTACAAGGAACCCAATTGCATATCATCACAACTTATCATCCCCAAACTGATGGTCAAATTGATGTTGTCAACAAGTGTTTGGAAACATATTTGAGGTGTTTTTCATCGGAAAATAAAAATCAGTGGGATCAATGGTTTCCCCTATCTGAATGGTGGTACAACACTTCAAATCATACAACTACCCCATGAATCCTTTTGAAGTGGTATATGGACAAAAGCCACCTTCAGTTCTCTCATATTTACCAAGTGTCTCGAAGGTATAGGCGGTTGACCAAACGCTTATAGTTTGAGAGGCTATTCTTCGTACCCTCAAAGAGAATTTGGTCATGGCCCAAAATTGCATGAAGTAATAAGAAAATCAAGGTCACTCTGAATGTCAATTTGCAGAAGGGGATCAGGTGTTTCTTCAACTACAACCTTACAAGAAAAATTCCCGCAAGGATGACCATTGTCAGAAGCTGGTACCCAAATTTTATGGTCCTTATACCATTCTTAGGCATGTGGGATAGGTGGCCTATCAGTTAGCTTTTCCCAGTCATTCTAAGCTACATCCCGTTTTTCATGTTTCATGCTTAAAGAAGGTGATTGGAACTAAGTTTCAAACTCAAACCAACCTTCCTGAGTTGGAAGAAGAAAACTCCATTTGGCTACAACCACAAGTATTTTTGGACTAGTGTGAGCATCGCCTGTGGCAACAAACCATCAAGGAATTGTTAGTCCAATAGAAAGATACAACCCCAACAGATGCCACTTGGGAACCAACTATCATTTTTCAACAATTTCCACATCTCAAGGCTTGAGGACAAGGTTGTTTTTAAGGGGGACGACATGTTAGAGACCTAACCCCTCATGTTGGTAGAATAATATATTCTGATGTAATAAGGGTCAATATTAATAATGCCTAGAAATACGAAAGAATAATTTGAATGTACGAAGACCTAATAGAAGCTTCCACTTCTAGAAGGATCTTCCACTAGATGGTTCTTTTGATAGACATATTTAGTATAAATATGAGTCGAGGATATGAGAAATGTTGCTTTGGATATTACTATAATAGAGATCTTCTCAACTGGAGGTTGCCCCCTCCAAGAGGTAAGTGAACATTGCTCTCAATAATCAAAGTGCTCTTTCTGGTGTTATGTTGTTATCATTTCGGTATTATTGTGGTGTTGTTCTTGTTTTATTGTTGTTCATCTTCCATTTCTATCATTTTATTTTTGTTCTGCATACTTTTTATATATGGAATATTACATTAATGTTTACATAATGTGATTAGTATTAAAAATTGTAAGAAGTGCTCAATATTGATTCACTCTATCCCTCTTATTATTGGTGAATATTCCAAGAAGAAGTACAGTAGAGAAAAGAAAAATGTTTCTTAAAATAAACATTATAAGAATTTACTTCCTAACAAAAGCAAGGAAGGAGTGTGATGTATGGATCCATTCATACCTAAGAGATAGAGGTCCCAGTGAACAAATTTATGTATGAAACATTATTCTATGTTGGTTTGTGACAACACATACCCTTGCAGTTCCATTCATTTTGAAGTTTCTCAAGCGCTTGGCCTTCCATATGTCTGGAAAATGCTTGAGTAATTGTTTTTAAATATGGATTTCAGTGAGGTGCTACATGAGAGTTGTAATCCAATTTCTCCATTATTTTGTTGAGAGATAAAAGCATCTCACTGCTCCAATTTTGTGTGTTTGTTGTGTGTGATGTGTTTGTTTTCTTCTTCTTTGTTCATGAATTTTGTTTGCGGAATTAAAGTATAACAAGTGTTATTAGAGAAAGTTTGAGTCATTGTCTATGAATGTTGAATTTGGTTAATCATGATTTCGAGGAGAAGGAGATCCTGATCATTGGTTATCAAAGAGGAGGGTTCATTTGTGAGATAGGAGAGAGGTCATGTGGCCAAGAAGCACCGAGATGGGTGTATAGAGACAACACATTTCTAATAATTTACTGATAAGGATGACAGTATTGAAACTCTAGTGGAAACAAGTTCGATTCTAGTGCATGGTTCAGGATGGTGGATGGAGAACCTATTAGTTGTGGAGCCTGATTATCTTTCTGATTCATATGCAGGTATGCCTATTCCCCTTCTACTGAAGGTTCGAGGGATGAACCCCGAATGAACGGATTTTGTGGGGGTAAAACATTTTGGGAAAATCGACTTGTGAAATATTGTAACTTCATAGTCAATTTGGACTCTTCATTATAAGATCACTTATTTTATGGTAGAAATTATGTTAGGGTTTTCAACGAAAAAAGGAAACCCATTTTTGTATGAGAGAACTGTATTATGATTTTTCATGCGAGTGAATAACAAAATGAGAAAAACTAGAGGAATTTACAACGGGTGTGATGTAGGTTGTATCCCTTCATTTGTTGGATACTAATAAAGGAGGGACCTGACAATTTCTTTGGTGGATGTAGCCCTCACCGGGTGAGCCACGTATATATATATGTCTCTATTGTATTATGTATCTTCTACATTTTTTTATTTTATTTCTCCATGATCATTTTTTTCTAACACGACCTCTTGTCTACGACAATGACCTATTATGTAAAGGGATCGTTTTAGATTTAGCTAGCCGAAGCTCCATTTTTTTGATTGTAGACTGGTATTTGGATTGTGTATTTCAACCAAAGGTTTATGCTATGATAGAATGATTGATATTGTTTTAAATGATTTTTTTGACCTTCGAGGATACATTTATTGTAGGTATCGACTATAAAAGTTGAGTTCCAATATAACTGACTCACTCAAGAAATTATGTTTTCTAACTTAGAATGCATTACAACTAGTTGGGAATGAAATTTTTGTGGCCTACTAAGGTACATTGGATTCGTAGTTTTAAGTGGAATCAAATCAGTGGTTAGGACGACGTTGAATTTATGGATGATGATGTCAGTGACCATGCTGAGAAAATAAATCACAGAAGTTTGATCTCCGCGAGGAGAAATCATTGAATCATAGTTGAGGAAAGTGGAGTCATGTGGCGGGAGTTCTGTGATATTTCAAGAAGGGATACTCCACTCCTTTGTAGCATTTGAGGTAGAGGGTTGATGGCATGGCACTAGATATTCATTTTGGATTTGCATCTTTGGAGTGGGGGTTATTGGTAAGGTGGTGTTGGGATTGGTTTTGGTTTGCAATGGGTGTATTTCATGGTGGATTTGTTGGTGATGAGGTGGCTCCTTGCACGAGAGGAAGGTGTCGGCCAATGGGATATTCAACGACAGTGCATGGAGGTATGTTTTTCTTCAACATCAATTAGAGATAACTCGGGAGGCAATAAGGGATATTTGGAGTGATGGAAAAGTCTTGAATGCAAAGTTCAACGTGGATTTGGCACCTTGTATATGTAAATGGGAATACAAATGTAAGACTTAGTTAGGCATGATTACCCTAGTTGTTTTTAGAAATGTCACCTGTAAAGTTTATCTAACACCCTGTTTCCCCCATCTTGTAAATATAAATGGACTGGCCAAGAACTATGGCAAACTCATAAATGTTAATACGTGATGTAAATGCACCTTGAGGAAGAGGTCAATGAATGTGAATAAAATTTTGAATTTATTGCAGGACTGTTGAGAGGGGATGTGCAAAAAAAGAGACCATAATGGCGTTGGAGGGCACCTGGAAAGGTGGCGTTAACTCCCACTGAGAATTAATACCATATTTGGACTCCATTGGCCTGGAGAACCAAAAGAGGCTCGCTGGCCCTCAATTTAATGCCTTGCATACTGGTAGGTTGATGGCTTTATGAGGGATGGGGAGGTGAACCGCCTATCCGTAGAGCCATCAGGCCTGATCAACGCGAGGGTAATAGTGCCACACGCAACCTCGCAAGAGGATAAGGCGTGGGGAAGAAGTGATTGGAGAAATGCAGACGCAAGGGGAACTCTAGCATTAGGCTGAGTGAGTGATAGTAGAGAGGAAGGATTGCAACCTTCACTCCTAGTCACTGGCAAACAAAGAAACGCAGTCTAGCAGCATCGTGGTCTTAGCTCAGGGGTGGCTAGTGGTAAATCTCTTGAAAGTCACTACGCCTATGGTTGGGTGGAAACGAGCACCCCTCTCAGCAGTTGCACTCACTTCTGGTGTTATTTCTGATAAGTGTTTTACTTATTGCATCTTGGAATTCATATACTGACATATATGCTCATAGAACTGTGAAATTGTGAACGATTACAATATTAGAATGTCTGTGTAGAGTTTGATAAGAAATAATAGAGATATGCTTATAACAGAAAGACAACGTATGGCTTATGCTGAGAAATGAATTTAATTATGCATGAGTTGAATCAAGTCAGATTTCCAGTCCATCCTTGGGAATTTGTTTCCCCTTGTCTATCTCCCGAAATGCTCTGGAATAGATCTCTTCCAAGAGACTTTCTCTCCTTGGAAAGGTTCACCAAGAACCCAGAAAAAGGACTTGAATGCGCAAGTCTTAATAACCCTATACAAGGAGGAATGACCCTCCTAAACTCTCGAAGTAGCAGCATAGGGATATGTATCAATCAACGGACGAGATCTCGTCGGAGGATTCCGGGGTCATTCACCACCGTTACACTGACGAAAGAAACAATAGCATTACATACCTTGCCCCTTTTCCCTTTATCTCCATGAATAGCGAGGAAATTGGGATCGTAGACCCCCAAGGTCCATGCGAACATTTGGACCATTGATATTTCCACATCCATGATGTAGTGGAACAAGGAGCGAGGTGGGATAGATCTGAGCCATCAGATCGGATGGAGAAGGAAACATGGACCATTGGTTTCTACGTCTGGGGTGCACCAGAGTAAGCATATAGAAGGGGGAGATCGAAAGTCATTGGATCTCATTCAAAAATCCCATCAGCCATTGGATCAGGTTAAGATGCTCGGAGTTTAATCTCTGGAGTGTGCGCAGGAAGAACGAATCTAGACAGTTAGATCTTGGTCCAATTACTAGTCAGTCGTCAGATTAGACAGGAGGTGCACGGGGTTTAACCCTTCTCACGCCAGGCAGAAGTCTCGACTGTCATCGGGATATCGATGCTCGGGAAATCGAAGTTCTCGAGGTCATGAAAGTCGGGACATTTTAAGTCTTGAAACCCCGAGAGTAAATCAGGACCATCCATCTGGAAGGGACGCGTGCCAACAATTGGAGCAATCAGGGAAGGTCCCGATAGGACACCGTCCATCAGCGTTATAGCCATCAGGATATCGAGGATCCCGGTGACAAGAGGTTTGGGCATTTTGGATTCACAAAGTCCAAAACCCCGACAAGAAGGAGGAAAGATCCCTTGTGTGGGGGCCAACTGTCAACATGGTGGAGAATCTGGATTTGAGGGATTGGCAGTCGCATGGGAAAATATTTTTCGACATTTGAAACCCCGAACCCCAAGGAGGATCAGGGACCATTGATCCAGTAGACGATCACGACCATTGATCAAGCTAAAGGCAGACAAAAGTTTCTAGCTGTCAGCATAGCGGGGAGTCGAGATTCGAGGCATCACGAATCTTGAGGATGATTTCATCTTGGCATTGAGAACCCCGAAGCCTCTATAGGTGATATGACTATGGTCATATAGAGAAGGTCATGTGGACGAAGAGTCTATCCTGGAGGGATAACGAAAATTGGAGCTCATCAGGAATTTGAAGCCCAAAACCCAAAAGGAGGTAAGACTGCGGTCACGGGGATAGTGGTCATATGGGCCAGGAGCCTAGCTAGGGGATCTAGTGCATCAAGAGCGCGTTGGGATTCGAGGAATCGTGAATTCTGAGGACAAGTGCATTTTGGCACTTGAAAGTCTGAAACCCCGATGAACGGATGAGATTCTTTTGGAGGTTCTCAGGATTTGTAATGACTGTTAGATGTAGCAATGAGACGTCAACTTAATCCAGCACATGAATATGCTTTAGGATAAGCGGCAAGCAGATTTGGACGACCATAGTCAACCTGTCTAGATCCATGGTGGAGGTTCCATTCTGGAGCCCCCTTACTGTTCTACCTTTAGTGGTAGGGGGGGGTCCAGAATTGGATGCGCAACTCTCGAATGGTCGAGATTAACTCATCGTGATCAACAACGCTCAAGTGGATTCCAGACCCGCCTTGCCATTATGCCTTTAAGAGGGGGGTGGGTATAGAATAGTGTGGCGTGTGAAGTGGGGCCCCTCCTGTCATGTCGACCACCGTGATGTGTTTCCCTCTCTGCCACCTGTATTCCACCTAACCACGCAACAGGGCCATTTCCCACTAGCATATTTCTACCCCTGTTGAGGTTTGTTCCTATTGGTCATTTGTTGACCCTGTAGGGATTCGTCCCCCTTAGTCGCTCGCTTGTCCGGTCGTGGTTCGACGGTTGCAGAGTCGAATGTTTAGGCGTTACTATAGCACCGAGGGGCGAAATACAAATAGGCACTACATTCAAATTGAACTGCGAACATGACCCACGATCACATGGGAATGAAGAAGGAGAGAGAAAGAACTAGCTGACGTTGGGCCTCCATGGTTAATTAGGGGTTCGAGTTCAGCAGAAGACCAGAAAAAATCCGATTTAGGTAGTGGGTGTGTTACAAAGTGATATCAGAGCATGGTTACAACACTCAGCCTGATTGGGATCATGAACGAGTTGCGCATAAGCTCCATTCGAAGAACTCCTATGAGGAGTAACCCTCTAACTTGAGTCTCTTGTCCAGGATTAAAAACTTGAAAAATAAGAACCTGACTGTGTATGCACGTGAAAGGGTTATAAATTATGCACCAATTATAAAAATGCATTTAACTCTTGACTAATATCCAACGTTTTCCTTTTTCACTCTAGCGGACGATCAGCCGTGGGAATGTACAGACATAAAGTATGGTTACTCACCAAGAGGTGGGGGAAGGCTCACACAACAGAGGCAAAGATTTTGACTAAAGAAGAGCAATAGGGACCCCTCCAGACCTAGCTGAGACTGTGAGGAGTCTCATGGTTGAATTGCAAAGATGCAAGGCCGATAATGAAAGGATGATGAAAGAACAAGAAAAGAAAACCGAAATTAATGCAGTTCTACTGCAGAGCTTATCCGACCTACAGTGACAAATGCAACATGAACTTGAGATGCAGAATCATGGTCGTGTCAGTGGCCATACTGAGAGAAGCACATCAAGAAAGGTCCACCCCAGAGGTAAAGGACCCGTGCTAGACGATTCCACTTGAAAGGAAGTTGGCGATTCAGAAGGCTCTTCCAACAGCAAGACTAGTTCCTATTCTCAAAGAAAACAGAAGAAGCAAAAGACTTCCAAGAGTCATAAATTTGAGGAATTCAAAAATTCCAAACCTCCCTCCTTCGACGATGAGATAAAGAAGGGAGAGGAAGCCGAGGCCTGACTACTTGGACTGAAGAAATATTTCAGAGTCCATGATTTTTCAGAGAATTTGAAGGCCTGAGTGGCCACTCTCAATATGAATGGAAAGGATTCCATCTGGTGGGAAGACTTTAAGAATATGAAGGGGGTCTGCGAGGAGGACCTGTCTTGGAAACAATTTGAGAATTACTTCTGGAAGAAGTATTTGTTGTAAATATATTTCGACGAGAAGGCTAAAGAGTTTTATGAATGCAAACTAGGACAACTTACTATGGAGGAATATGTCAACAAATTCCTCGACTTCTTGAGATATGTACCCTACATCAAAGAAGAGAAGGCAAAGGCACAACGCTTCCTCAATGGGATACCTAAGGAATACCGGAACCGAATCGAATTCGATGAGCCAAAGACCTTAGAAGATACTATACGAAAGGAAACATATTGTCATGAACAATATGGACATCGGGCAGAGTCTCGTGGAGACTGGAAACAGAAGAGTCGTTCGAGATTTCAGAAGAAGGGGAGCAAATCCTCAGGATTTAAAAACTACAAAAAGAACCCCGGAATGAACTTCCCGACCTGGAGTGTACTCCAGCAGAACTTTCCCTCGGTGGATGTAAATAAAACTTCTGGACCTATACCAGTAAAGACTAATAAGCTAAAGAAAGAACCTCCGAAATGACGGGATTGTGGAGAAGAGCATCTCCGAAGAGACTGTCCACACCGAAAATAGAAAAGTCGGAAAATTTATAACATGCAGGAAGCTACCACAGTCAATGATATGGCAAGGAGTGTGTCACAGATTTATGCAGCCCTAGATAATAACCAAGCTGACCATCAATCTTCAGTGGTAGAAATAGAAGGTATGATTTTCAACCATCTAGTGTCTGTTTTGATTGACCCTGGTTCAAATTTGAGTTATATAGCCCTATAGCTATTGACAAATGTAAACTACAGCCACAGAAGCAAACTAAACCATGGTTGGTATAGTTAGCTACTGGCACCAAAAGAAAGGTAGTAGAGGTCATACCAGCGTTCCAATTAATGTTGGGTGAATTCCCCACCCAAGCAACCCTTAATGTATTACCCCTGGGATCATACGACCTGTTGATTGGTATGGACTGGCTGGCCGCCCATAAAGCCAAACTGGACTGTTACCATAAAACCTTAGAATGTGTGAGCAAAGAAGGAAAAAGGATAACCCTCGAAGGGATCCGAAAACCAGTCTCGGTGAGACAAATATCAGCCCTGCAAATGAGAAAGTATTGTCAAAAGGGATGTCCCCTATATGCAATACAGGTGTTGAAAACCATTGAAGGTGCTAAACCAATCCTGGATGATCACCCTATCCTGAGAGAATATAGAGATGTTTTTTCGGAAGAGGTACTGGGTCTACCTCCGAGAAGAGACATTGACTTCTCGATAGAGCTCACACCGAGAGCGGTGTCAGTGTCTAGAACACCCTACCGGATGAGCACACCTGAGTTAGTTGAACTCAAATTTCAATTGAAAGAAATGATGGACAAGGGTTATATCCGACCCAGCGTGTCCCCATGGGGAGCACTAGTCCTGTTTGTGAAAAGGAAGGATGGCACCCTTAGACTATGCATATATTATAGACAACTCAATAAAGTAACCATAAAGAACAAATACCCCTTTCCCAGGATCGATGATCTATTCGATCAGTTAGGGGGTGCGTCTATTTTCTCAAAGATTAATTTGAGGTCAGGATACCATCAAGTCCGAATTAAGGGTGAAGACATCCATAAAACCACTTTCCGGACACAGTATGGTCACTATGAGTTTGTGGTAGTGCCATTCGGGTTAACCAATGCCCCTGCCACTTTCATGTGCTTAATGAACAATGTAATATTTCTAGATAAATTTGTACTAGTTTTTATTGATGACATTTTAATCTACTCTAAGAATAGAGAAGAACATGAAGAAGATCTTAGACTTTTTCTACAAGTGATAAGAGAGCATCAACTCTATGCCAAATTCAGTAAATGTGACTTCTTTCAGAGGCAAATACACTACTTGGGACATGTTCTGTCCGAGGAAGGGGTACCAGTAGATCCTGACAAGATCAGGTCTATCATGGAATGGTCTACCCCAAAGGATGTCTTAGACATCATATCCTTTATGGGATTGGCGGGATACTATAGGATATTTATAAAAGATTTCTCCAAGATTGGTTGTCCAATCACTACCCTCCATAAGAAGGGGACAAAATTCCTATGGACACAACAACGTGAAGAAAGATTTCAAACCCTAAAACATCTACTGACCCATGCACCTGTGCTGAAAATCGCTGACCCAGAAGTTGACTTCCTTGTGTGCACAGATGCCTGTAAATAAGGGCTCGAAGGAGTCCTTATGCAGGAAGGAAAGGTGATATTCTATGAATCCTAAAAATTGAATGAACATGAGGTCAACTATGTGACTCATGATCTAGAACTGACTGCCATAGTTCATGCCTTAAAAATGTGGAGGCATTACCTCTTGGGAAGAAAATTTGTGCTTATGACAAATCATTGTGGATTACGGTATTTGTTCGACCAACCAAATCTCAATGCTAGACAAGCTAGATGGATGACCCTCCTTAGCGAATTTGACATTGAAATCAAACACATTAAAGGGAAGGAAAATAGGGTGGTTGATGCCCTTAGCAGAAGCATGAGAACAATTCACCTGGTAGCGGTGAGTACCTGCAAGATAGATGTTAAGAATAGAGTTAGAGAGGCACGAGAAATAGATCCCTTCGTTAGAAATGTGACCCTGTAACTACAAAAAGAACCCGCTGGAGTAAAACATGAAGGCTATCAGATGACCGAACGAGGCCTGCTCACTTACAGAGATAGATTGTACATTCCCAATTGTGATGACTTGAAGAGGTTCATCATGGATGAACTACATAAAAGACCCTACACTGGTCACCCAGGATACCAGAAAATGATTACTGCCACCCAGAAACAATTTCATTGGCCTGGATTGAAGAAGGCCATAGCCAAATATTTAGCTCAATGCATAGAATGCCAACAGGTTAAAGAATAACATCGACACCCAGCATGACTATTACACCCTTTACCCATCCCAGAATGGAAATGGGTAACCATCTCCATGGATTTTATCACTGGATTACCAACTTCAACCAAGCAAAATGATGCCATTATGGTGGTGGTGGATAAACTGAGCAGGTCTGCTCATTTCATCCCCATCAAATCAACTTGCAAGGTGATAGATATCGCCCAGGTATTCATGAAAGAGGTGTTCTGACTGCACGGTATGTCGAAAGAGATAATATCTGACAGAGAAGCAAAATAGACTTCCAATTTCTGGAAATCACTGATGGCGGGTTTAGAGACAAAATTGTTGTTTACCACTGCCTATCACCCTCAAATCGACGAACAGACAGAAAGAGTGAATCAAATATTAGAGGATATGTTAAGGATGCATGTGATGCATCAACCCAGGAAATGGGAAGACTACCTACCATTGGTAGAATTAGCCTACAACAACGGCTACCAAGCATCCTTAAAGATGAGTCCTTTCGAGGTCCTCTATGGCAGGCCATGTAATACTCTAGTCAGCTGGACTAACCCTGTAAATAGGATTTCTATTGGACCCAATATGTTGAAAGAGATGGAACAACAAGTGACTCAGATAAAACAAAATTTGAAGGTCACTCAGAACCGACAGAAAATTTATGTTGATCAAAAGAGAACTCCAAGAGAGTTCAAAATGGGAGACCATGTATATCTCAGAATTAAGCCCAAAAGGAGTTCCCTAAAATGGGAGCTTGTGCCAAATTGGCACCCCAGTATTGTGGACCCTTTGAGTTTCTAGATAGAGTTGGACCTGTAGCCTATCAGCTAGCACTTCCTCCCACAGTAAAAATACATAATGTTTTCCATGTTTCATTATTGAAGAAAATGTACATGATGCTAATCATATAATTTAATGGTCTGTGATCTAGGTGGAACCGGAGGGAGAATTTCTACCAGAACCCCAATGCATACTGGACAGAAAGGAAACCCCGCTCCGGAACATAACCATTGCACAGGTCAAGGTGCAGTGGAAACATTTTGGCCTAGATGAGGCTACCTGGGAAATGGAGGATGCCATGAGACAGGCATATCCGATTTTGTTTACTTCTGTACACGCAATTCATGTTAGTAGATAATAACATCTAGGACGATGTTCCTTTTAAGGGGGAGGGAATTGTAACACACTGTTTCCCCCAGCTTGTAAATATAACTAGACTGGCCAAGAACTATGGAAAACTCATAAATGTGAATACGTGATGTAAATGGAACTTGAGGAAGAGGTCAATGAATGTGAATAAAATTTTGAATTTATTGCAGGACTGTTGAGAGGGGATGTGTAGAAAAAGAGACCACGACGGTGGTGGAGGGCACCTGGAAAGGTGGCCTTAAGTCCCACCGAGAATTAATACCGTATTTGGACTCCACTGGCCCGGAGAACCAAAAGCGACTCACTGGCCCTCAATTTAATGCCTTGTAGGCTCGCAGGTTGATGGCTTAATGAGGGATGGGGAGGTGAACCGCCCATCCGTAGAGCCATCAGGCCTGATCAGTGTGAGGGTAATCGCGCCACACGCAACCTCGCAAGAGGATAAGGCATGGGGAAGAAGCGATTGGAGAGGGAAAATGCGAGGGGAACTATGGCATAAGGCTGAGTGAGTGATAGAAGATAGGAAGGATTGTAACCTTCACTCCTGGTTATTGGCAGACAGAGAGACGTAGTCTCACAGCATCATGGTCTCAGCTCGGGGGTGGCTAGTGGTATATCTGCTTGGAGTCACTACGCCTACGGTTGGGTGGAAACGAGCACCCCTCTCAACAGTTGCACTCACTTCTGGTGTTATTTATGATAAGCATTTTACTTATTGCATCTTGGAATTCATATAGTGACATATATGCTCATAGAACTGTGAAATTGTGAACGATTACAGTATTAGAATGTCTGTGCAGAGTTTGATAAGAAATAATAGATATATGCTTATAACAAAAAGACCACGTATGCCTTATGTTGATAAATGAATTTAATTATGCATGAGTCGAATCAAGTCAGATTTCTAGTCCATCCTCAGGAATTTGTTTCCCCTTGTCTGTCTCCCAGAATTCCCTGGAATAGATCTCTTCCCAGAGACTTTCCCTCCTTGGAAAGGTTCACCAAGAACTTGGAAAAAGGAATTGAATGTGCAAGTCTTAATAACCCTGTACGAGGAGGAATGACCCTCCTAAAATCCTGAAGTAGCAGCGTAGGGATAAGTATCAATCGATGAACGAGATCCCATCGGAAGATTCCCAGGTCATTCACCACCGTTAGACTGACGAAAGAAACAATGGCGTTACACACCTTGCCCCTTTTCCCTTTATCTTCGTGAATAGTGAGGAAATTGGGATCATAGACCCCCACGGTCTATAAGAACATTTGGACCGTTGATCTTTCCACATCCACAAAGTAGTGGAAGAAGGCGCAAGGTGGGATAGATCTGAGCCATCAGATCGGCTAGAGAAGGAAACCTAGACCATTGGTTTCTACATCCGGGGTGCACCAGAGTAAGCATATAGAAGGGGGAGATCGACAGCCATTGGATCTCATTCAGAAATATCGTCAGTTGTTGGATCGGGTTAAGATGCTCGGAGTTTAATCTCTGGAGTGTGCGTAGGAAGAACAGATCTAGACCGTTAGATCTTGGTCCAATTACCCATCAGCCGTCAGATCGGACAAGAGGTGAACGGGGTTTAACCCTTCTCATGCCAAGCAGAAGTCTCGACCGTCATCGGGATATCTACGCTTGGGAAATCGAAGTTCTCGAGGTCGTGAAAGTCGGGACATTTTAAGTCTTGAAACCCCGAGAGTAAATCAGGACCATCCATCTGGAAGGGACGAACCCCGAGAGTAAATCAGGACCATCCATCTGGAAGGGACGTGTGGCAGCAATTAGAGCCATCAGGGAAGGTCCCGACAGGACGTCTTCCATCGACTTTATAGCCAATCGGATATCAGGGATCCTGGTGACAAGAGGTTTGGGCATTTTGGATTTGCGAAGTCCAAAACCCTGACAAGAGGGAGGAAAGCTCCGTTGTGTGGGGGCCAGCTGTCAACATGGCGGAGAATTGGTATTCGAGGGATCGACAGTCCCGTGGGCAAATGTTTTTCGACATTTGAAACCCCGAACCCCAAGGGGGATCAGGGACCGTTGATCCAGTAGACGATCACGACCGTTGATCAAGATAAAGGCGGATAGAAGTTGCTAGTTGTCAGCATAGTGGGGAGTCAGGATTTGAGGGATCGCAAATTCTGAGCACGATTGCATCTTGGCATTGAAAACCCCGAAGCCCCGATAGGTGATATGACTGCGGTCATATAGAGGAGGTCACGTGGACCAAGTGTCTAGCATGGAGGGCTAACGGAAATTGGAGCTCATCGGGAATTTGAAGCCCAAAACCCGAAAGGAGGTAAGACTGCGATCACGGGGATAGTGGTCATATGGGCCAGGAGCCTAGCTAGGGGAGCTAGTGCGTCAAGAGCGTGTTGGGATTCGAGGAATCATGGATCCTAAGGACAAGTGCATTTTGGCACTTGAAAGTCTGAAACCCCGATGAATGGACGAGATTATTTTGGAGGTTCTCAAGATCTATAATGACCGTTAGATGTAGCAATGAGACGTCAACTTAAGCCAGGACAAGAATATGCTTTAGGGTAAGCGGCAAGCAGATCTGGACGGCCAGAGTCCACTTGTCCAGATCCACGGTGGAGGTTCCATTTTGGAGCCCCCTTACTGTTGTACCTTTAGCGGTAGGGGGGGGGTCTGGAATTGGACACGCAACTCTCAAACAATCGAGATTAAGTCATCATGATCAACGGAGCTCAAGTGGATTCCGGACCCC
>CBVK0102141732.1:0-11079 GCA_900067695.1 Picea abies
CTTCCGATCTGACGAGTCACAGGTGAGTGTTGGGGGGTTGTTGGCCCTTGGTTATGGAAGCAAGCAAAGATCAAGGAAGAAAAGGAAAAATGAGAACTTCGCAAAAGACACGGTGATTGTTACTGGGTCAAAGTGAGCAAAAGAGCAAAAAATACGGAGCGAAGTCAGAGAAAGCAAGTCATTGAACGAGGAGATCGAGGATTACAGGTCAGCAAGGAAGAAGGACCGTGAACAACTCAACAAAANNAAAAAGCCATCGTTAGATGCTTTGGACCACCACGCGAGAAGGAAGGAAAGACAGGCTAGCGAAGCCCTGAAAACGCAGGTCAAGTTGACCTAGGGTTTTGGTATCTAGGGTTTTGACACTTAGGCTTTAGCTTAAGGATGTTGGTGAGCTATTGTAAAGTATAAATAAAGGTCAAGAGGACCTGGGTCAGGTTGGTAAGATAATTGTGGGATTGTGATTGTTATTGTTATTGAGTAAGAAGTATTGTGAGAGAGAAAAGTGCTAAGAGTGAGAGCCTTCTGGTATTGTAAGATCTTTAGCTGGGTGCGAAGATCATGTCCTGCAGCTGGGTGCGCAGGAAGGGAAGAGATCAAGAGAAGAAGAGAGAAGATATGCTGGGTAAGAGCACAAATCAGAATTGTATGCTTCATCTTGATACATTATAAAGCATAGTTATGTGGACGTAGACCTAGAGAGAGGGTGAACCACGTATATCCTGTGTCGAGTATGATTGTTTCTCTATTCTTTGTCATTGATATACTGTTATTGCATTATTGTGTTAGATCAGATCTATAGTTGTGCAAAGTAGATCTAAGTTGATAAGTAATAAATGCATGTTGTATTGTTCTAGTATTAGATCCACTTGACATTTCCCTTGGTTGTAGACATCTCTGTCCTACAACCCCCCCATAGTTGCTTCGGGTGAGATTGCATCTGCTNGATTGCATCTGCTTCGCAGGTGTAGCCGAAAGGGCTAGTAGTTAGGGCTTGTTGGTGCGCTCTTGGAGCTGAACCCTGGGTCTACCCCTGTGCCAACAAGGAGGTTTCCTTTATAGATAGATTGAAATAAATGTGAAAAGAAAAGGATAACAATATTGTTGAATGCCTAAAGCAGACTGTGGGGCTACAAAAAACGGTTGTGAATCATACATAAAAAGAAAACTGAATCATAAAAAAGTGAGGATATTATTGTAGATTTATCTAGTGAAATAGCCATAATTCAAGTTGAATTTAAAAAGTAAATTGATGCAATGTATGAAAGTCAATGCATGAATGTTTTCAAGATGCAAAATAATAAAGCTAAAAAAAATATTAGCATGTTTGAAAAGTAATTGGAAAGTAGACCAAAGGTTTTGAATATACCTCCATTAAACATTGTAGTTGCTCTTGATGTTGAACTTGTGAAGGATTTGAAGGAGAAAGAAAAATTAATTGAAATTTAAAGGTTGAGATTCAAAATAAATTGAAGAGGAGAAAGACAAACATGAAAAGCATATTCTAAAATTTAATACAAAAGTTTGAAAATTGAAGAAAACCATTGATAAGCGAGCTGAAATATTGAGAGGTAATAAATTGGAAATGATCATTACAGACCTCAAAGTTAAATTAATTTAGGAAGAAGAAGAACGTGATAGTGAAAAAGGTGGTAAGGGTAGAGAAAATTAAGAAGAAGAAGAAAGTGATAGTGAAGAAGGTGGTAAGGGTAAAGCTAAGGGTAAAAGTAAAGTGATGAGTAAAGGTAAAGGTAAAGGCAATCATGCACACAAAATGTCCTTGATTGATTTGGAGAAGTCCTTACAATATCAAGGGAAGTGCTTGCAGGAAAGTATCGCAATAATGAATGCTTGTGTATTAAACTTTGATAGATAAAAGATAGAATAAATCATAAGACTTTAGAGATAAACCCTTAAACACCAAATATATCCAAACATTCACCATGAACAACACAAGAGTATAGAGAAAAGAACCCTTAAGGTAGAGTAACACCATCAAATACTCCTTATGGGAGGAATTACTTCACAAGTCATGCTTGCTAAAGTATAATACAATCCAACACATCTCCAATACATTGATACTCATGTGTATTTACACTTTCTCATGAGTATTCCTAGGGGTTTATTCCAACTATCCCTTATTATTATATTATTTCCTTTTAATTACATAGTGGGTCTATTTCATTATTATGGCCACATCACATTCATTATCCCCTATGGGCACCTCCCTAGGTACAAGAGAAGGTCATTGTCTCTATTAATCGTAATTGCCAGTATAATTTCATCAATGTTAACTTGGCTAAAAGATTGCAAGCACCCGCAAAGAATATTGAGAAGTAATAAATTAGAAAGGATCACTACAACACTCAAGGTTAAAGTAATTTAGGAAGAAGAAGAGTGTGATAGTAAATAAGGTGGTAAGGGTAAAGGTAAAGGTATGAGTAAGGGTAAAGCTAAGGGCAGTCCTGCACACAAAATGTCCTTCATTGATTTGGACAAGTCCTTACAACATCAAGAGAAGTGCTTGCAGGAAAGTATCACACTAATGAATGCTTGAGGTGATACTTTTGCCTCACCACTAAAACTTGAAGTATTGAAGGAAAAGGTAGCTGAGAAAGAAGCAAATATTATAGATCTCAACCGAAAACACTTGGAGGACCATTGATAAGAAAGTTTAAATATTGAGAGGCAATAAATCGGAAAGGATCACGACAACACTCAAAGTTAAAGTAATTTAGGAAGAATAAGAATGTGATAGTGAAGAAGGTGATAAGAGTAAAGTAAACCAAGAAGAAGAACAAAGTGATAGTGAAGAAAGTGGTAAGGGTAAAGGTAAATCTATGAGTAAGGTAAAGCTAAGGGTAGTCTTGCACACACAATGTCCTTGATTGATTTGGAGAAGTCCTTACAATATCGAGAGAAGTGCTTGCAGGAAAGCATTGCACTAATCAATGCTTAAGGTGATATTTTTTCCTCGCCACTAAGACTTGAAGAATTGAAGGAAAAGGTAGCTAAGAAATAAGCAAAGATTATAGAGCTCAACCGAAAACTCTTGGAGAACCAAAAAGCACAGCATTTGGGATGCGATATGGAGATACAAAACTTGAAATCCCAAATTTTTGATTTGCAACAAAAATTACGAAGGCTCAAAGTAGAGATGGTAGCAATTGTGTGTCCTCCAGATGATAAAGAGTTGAGGGCAAAATAGCTAGAGAAGGAAGTAGAGCAACTCACTAGTTAATTGGTTGAAGTTCGATCTGAGCGGAATTCTACAAAGCAAGATCTTGAAAACAAGGAAGAAGAATACTTAGTGAAGTATAAGAAGGATGTGGAATTGTTGAAGAAGCTAACAGAAGAAAAAAACAATTTGCATGCCCATTTGAAAAATTATATATAGAAAGTGAAAGACCTAAAACAAAAATTATAATGTGTGCCTACTGCAACTCCTAAAGAATTAGAGGTTTCTAGAAAAGAAAATAGAGACTAGACTCGATTTTCTTCTTCTCAAGGGGAGGGCTTGCAAAAACCTCCCAGTAACCTAGAGTTATTAAATAACAATGTTTATATACATTATCTATGTAAATACATTTAAAGCTGTAATATATATCACTATTTTGGCAGTTAATCATCAATGTACCTTTTTTATGTAGTTAATTAATTCAAGGTTGTTTGCAGTGCTCATTTTAATTGTTTTTCATGTGCATCTATGACTCATGGAAAAATTGATTCTAGCCCATTGATGGTGCTCATTTTATTTTCTCTTAATGGATATATGCAATTGATAAAATAAAATAAAAAACCTCTGAAAGAAATCATAATTTTATTATTGAAAATAAAAATACATTTTTAATATGCCTTTCAACATTCATTACATTTCCAAAATTATGAGGGTACTACGTATCTCATCATCACACAACTACACATTTCAAACAGACTCTATATCCTAGAAAGGAGTTTCATAAAGTTCTCCAAGTTAGATACTCAACATAATGTCACACTTAAAACTAGCATGAATCTTAAACAACCACAAAGTACAAATTGAACTTCAAACCCTCCACTAACATTACATTAGAAAATATTCATGCCTTAGAAAATACATGCCTTTTTATATATAATAACTCCACATGTAACATAAAAGTTACCACGGTAGAATAATTTTTTTCAATATGGAAAAATTTCAAGAAAAGATTAGTGTATCATAATATTCTTTCATCATTATCTCAAAAAAGAAATGCTCAATGTATCAATTTTAAGATCATTTGGACATATATGTGGGTGTTGATGACAACCAACATTTTTCAGAGTGGAATGGAATTGTTTGGGTGACTAATTTGGATAAAAAGCCTCCTAAATTTGTTCACAAAAATGGTTTTCCTTTAAAAGTAAAATAGGACACACCAAAGTAAAGTTATATCAGATGTTCTTATGTCTCGGATTAAGTGACTAATTTGACATAGTTTTTAACATTTGTTTCCAAAATATGGTTTCTATTACATTAACTTGGTTTGTATTACAATCATAAGGATGGACGCTCTAATGTCCAAAATAGAGACCAATGGTGACAATTATAACAACCAACACAATGAGCCTGTAAGACATTTGGGTGTTGTTTTTGGGTGGTAAAATTTCTTGAGCATGTAAGCCATTTGGAGGGGGTGTAAGTGGGAGGGGGGTGTTGTTTTTGGGTGGTAAAATTTCCAAAATCTTGTTATGATGAGAGGTGCAGTATATAATTTACATGGTGGAGATATTATCACGTGTGTAATATACCTTTAATCTCGACGTTAAATATAAATTTCCTTAATGGAAAATAAAAGTGAATGTTATAATCACTTACATACAATCAATTTAAATTGATTGGATTGATCTCACAAACGACATGGATTAGCTTATGATGAACTCAAAATTTAATATTGTTTAAATCAATTGAAGGGATCTTATAGATGACATATTTTGTGGCGAAGTGTTCTCCTTTTATCGGGGACATATTTTGTTTTAACGTTGTCGAAATTTAGATGATTTTAGCCCCATTTAGTGAAGAGTACTAGTATATAGATGTTTCAGGGTTGTAAAAGATTTAATATGAAAGCCCATGGGTAAAGTATATCTTTTTTTTTAATAGAAAAGATTGATATTTGTATTAAAAATAAGTTGTGGTTGAGTTGGATAACATAGTAATACAATAAAAAAAAGTTTTTTCGTGACAAAAACTAGTATTACTAGCAAATAATATGTGTCGAGTACAGAAAATTCTTATCCATGTTTTATAGAGGTTTTCAAAAAGTTCTTGCTAGTATATATTCGATAAAAGATACATAATATTAATATTGTTCTACATAATATAAAAGACTAATGAGAAACATGTTTAGAGTGAGATTCATGGTTGCCCAAGTCCATGTTCCATGTCTTTAATCATTTGGTGGATTGTTTCTTCTTCCTTGAAATCATCAAGGGCAGAATTCACTAACATTCTAAAATTTGAGGCAGTTGAGTGGGAGTCATTACTGAGGTTACATAGCATATTCCTTAACATTGAACATTCAACTTCCACAACCTGAATTCACCTCTTTTGTTGGACAATAGTATTCATAACCACTGCATTTTGAGATATGCATTGATGTTCATTATCACGTATCTTAGTGGTCACCAAAAAGAAAAATGTCTTACTGTTGTTTATAAAATACTCGTGCCTTCAAAGAACTCTATGTAATTCATATATTTTCCTATAATCCATAACTAGAAACTTCCAAAGACGTCCAAACAAAGAAGAAATAAGCACCTAGAGGGACAATTTCATAATACCAAACTAGGCTTTCCCAATTAGCAAGCATAGCAAACCAGATTGAGATTCCAACCAGAGAGGAAAAAAACACATCAACCTTGAGATGATATAGTGCATGTAAGAGTACATAAAGGTCACAGGCAACCAACCAAATTTCTTTTTTTTAAATCAAATAGAACCCAAAAATCAGGGTGAAAAACCTCCACCCACAAGAGACAACCTAGGAAAGGTAGAAACTCAAGGCTCTTGTTTCCCAGGCCACATAGCAAGGGCTTCGAACCAACACAAACACTCCAAACAAGGACTAGAATCCAAACAACAAAGCACCGGGCTGAGGAAGAATCTACCAAGAATAGATCTAAACACATTAAGAAAATACCATGGAATAATCGAAAGAGAAGGCTTACTCGATGTTTTAGAAAAATTTGAGCCAACCACTACCAATATCCCTCGTTAGACACAACACCTATGTTTTGAGCCATTATTCTGGACCTATCCCCTAAATAAATTACTTGTGTGCTTCAAAATAGTTGTGAACTTTAAGACAGACATGTGTGAGGATTGTGTAGGAGTGATGTGTTTTACATCCTACCCCACTGTTGTTACACTATGATTGCTTGTATTCATTGATGTGTGTTGGTTGATGAGCTTGGTATGTGTCACCACGCATAAATGACTTTCGATAAAAACTTAAGGGATTGCTTGGAAAGAAATACCTACATTTTTTTCAACCTTCCTTCACTCAATTTTGAGGCTACATTTGAAAGGGTGTCTGCTTTATGATTTAGATCCCTTAGAGTTTGGAAAAAAGTAATATCCTTGAATCAAAAGGTCTCCTTTTTTTTTCTCACAATGAGGCAGACTATCCTACTATAAGAAGGGATTTTTCTTATTGTTCATAAGATTGATAATTATGTTTAAATCACCAATAAAAAAACAAAGTTCTCACTCTAGCTACATTTATAGAGAGTAATCCATGGAAGAGAGCATACACCTCAACCTGGTTGTTTCTAGCTATCCCTAGACCCCATTCATTGTTGACTTGGTGTTCAACACCTCCTTTGGGACTCGTGACATGGTTTAATAGCCTCCCATGAATCCGTTAACTCTAGCAGTTGTATCAGAAACTAATTCATTGTTGACTTGGTGTTCAACACCTCCTTTGGGACTCGTGACATGGTTTAATAGCCTCCCATGAATCCGTTAACTCTAGCAGTTGTATCAGAAACTAATAGGTTGGCCTTTTGGTTTAACGCAAATGTGGTCCAACAATTGGTATCATGGCGAAAGGTCATGGGTTCGAGTCCGCTGTGTTGGTGTTGAGTACCTTAGTTGGTGCTAAGGGGGAGATTGTTGACTTAGTGGTCAGCACCTCCTTCGAGACTCATGGCATGGTTTAACAACCTCTCATGGATCCGTTAACTTTGCGGTTGTATCATAAATTAGCAGGTCAACCTTTTGGTTTAACAACAAATGTGGTCCAACAATTCATACGTCAATTCTTGATTTGGTTCACTTCCAAATCCCTATTCTAAGTGAAATGGAAAGTGGTTTGAATCCTCCGAGATAGAAATTAAAATCCTAGCCTAATGAAGTCTAAAAGGACTCACTTTTGGGCCTCTTTTCGCTCTTTAGGTGAAATGGGAAAGGGGTTCGAATCCCTCGAGATAGAAATTAAAATCATGGCCTAGTAAAGTCTAAAAGGACTCACTTTTGGGCCTCTTTTCGCTCTTCAGGCATCAAAGCTAGAAAACTACCATTATCTGAACTCTTGAATGTTGCTTTCCATTCCATAGTGAAAAAGAAGCTTGCTGATTATATTTCTACCTAAACACTCCATCATGATATTTACATTGCATTTGAAGTGTGAACATTCATAAACCCACCTCATTACTTGATCCCCGCCCCTACCACCCCTCAAAGAAAAATTAAATAAAGAGGTAAGAATATTTTTTTTAACTTCAACATAATCTCGATTATTTTAAGATCGTATATTGAGAAAAACCTAAGTATCAAACAAAAATACCATAGCTTATACAAATTACCCAAAACCATAACGAGTAGTAAGTAGAACCATGAAAACTATTCATAATCATAATGGTAAGAGTGTAACCATGAAAATTTCATTATTCGACCCTTACAATCATGGTTTATGAGAAACCCTTACAATCCAACGTGGTGCCTAAAGTTTGCCCATTTAATGAAAAAATGGTTTCACACATTGTGGGTTTATACCATTGTCGATTTATAATGGGTTTATAATTGCATAAGGAAAATCATATATAAACATTATAACACATTGTGGGTTTATACAATTGTCTATTTATAATGGGTTTATAATTGTATAAAGAAAATCATATATAAACATTATAACACTTATGTGCTCTATACTTACCTATCGAACGATTAAGTTTATTATTGATAGAATGACCGAATTGTTTTATTTTTTAAAATGTTTATTTGATAAATGGTCAAATTTCATTCATTATTTCATCGACCCTTTATATTGTCAAAAGTTGTTTTTTTTATTGTTTTATATAATAGGCTAAAACGTTGTTTTCCAATAATGTTATTCCCTTATTTTGAGATTGGGAAAAACATAAATAAAAGATTAAATAAATTGTTTTTCCTAAAATTATTATAGTTTATTGAATAAATTGATATGTTGCTTTGTAACAATGTTTGAGAATGATAAAAGAAACATAATGTTGCTTTCCAACGATGTTATTCGGTTAATTGATTTGGGAATGATGGAAGAAACCTAAATCAAGAATCAAGTTTGGAAATGATGGAAGAAACATAAATCAAGAATTCAAGTTTGGAAATGATGGAAGAAACATAAATCAAGAATCAAGTTATAAAACATTGAGAACAATCAACTTTCTTTAATCAAAATAACATTTTATAATCAATGGCTTTGAGGAGTCGAAGAAATTGGGCTTGAAACTTTAGTTTTATGACTATATAATAATTAAACAATTTCGTTTTCATTTTTTAAAGAGTTAGCATTTTCAAATCATTGTATAATATTTTTTAATAAAATTTGTTTATAAAGTAATCAACGTCATTATTAATTCTTTTGTTAATAACTTAAACTATTTTTATATTATTATTGTATAGAATTTATTGAAATTAAATTTTTATTTGTTAAAAATAATTGATATTAATATATTAAAATAAAATTTATATATAAAAAAATAATAATAAAATCTCATCTCTATATTGGTTTTCATATATAGTTTTTAGTATTAAAGTCTTTTTTATAAAAATATGAAATTGCTTTTATAATTATGATATTATTTAAATTATTATTATTATTATTTAATAATTTTTGTTATAATTTTATGGTGGAAATATATAAGAATTATGAAATAATTAATAAAAAAATAAGTTAAATATTTTTGAAAATATTATTTTGATATTATCTAAATTTTAATAAGAGTATTTGATTTTTCAATAATTTTTGTTATAATTTTATGGTGGATATATATAGAGTTGTGGAATAATTAATAAAAAATAAGTTAAATATTTTTGAAAATGTAATTTTGATATTTAAATATGATAGATTTAATGAAAATACCAAGATCATTATTAAATATATATGGAATTGCTTTATAATCATGATATTATTTAAATTTTAATAATAGTAATTGATTTTTCAATAATTTTTGTTATAGTTTTATAGTGAAAATATATATAGAGTCGTAGAATAATTAATAGAAAATAAATTAAATATTTTTTTAAATGACATTTTGATATTTAAATATGGTAGATTTAATGAAAGTACCAATATTATTATGATTTAAGTGTGAAGGTGTGCTTGTTTAGATCTATTTGAGATGGTTGTACCCTTATTTTATTTTATGGTTGTTGAAGCCTTGGGCTATCTCATATTTAATCTAGCTCCTTGAGATGACTCTAGTTAGCTTATTAACAAACATTTTGCTAATCACTTTTATTCAAATCAAATGTATAGGCAACGTCATTTAAAACACTATCCTCAATCTCTAGTTGATTATATACTTTCACTCCCACAAGGTTGTCATGTAAATATTATCATGTAAACTTTTTTTAAATATACCATGGCTTTCGACTTCATGCATGTTTCTCTTGAGGTATTGGTGCATGTCATTTACAACTTTTATGGTGGTTATGTATTTTCTCCCTTGGGTCTTAGACAACTCTATGCTCTGTCAATTTGTTGTTGGAAATCTACTTCCCAAAATGATCTTGTTACCATTCTATTGGCATCCATTTGCAACTTCAATGCAATTGCTCATATAATACATTCTATGGTATTGAAAACAATTTTGGGATTGGTCTCTAACACCTTGTTTTAATAAACAAAATCACAAAAGTGTGTGTGTGTGTGTGTGTTACAGGAAAAAATATGATTTCTATTCAATAAAGAATGGAAATTACACTTTTTAGGTACTAAGGCACGCTTGTGACCATGTCAAAAAAGGATATGATATAACAACATCACACATTTTGCTAAAAAAAACTTGAAATACTCCCCATTTTCCTAATAATTACTAAAAAAAATTAGAACTCCAAACACATATCATAAAAAACATTTCGAAAAACCATTTCGAAAACCCTCCCATTCTATTGCAAGTATTTCAAAATAGAAATCCTTTAATATACTGAAATGCATATTACATCATTTGATAAAAATTCCAAAAAGGGAATTTTTACACACATAGAATAAACAAAAGAAACAAACACAAACTAAAGAAGTGGAAAATCATTGATCCATCCTCGGGTTCTTCCATCTTCACCATACCCTCAAACAGTCGTTGTCCTTCTTTAGATAACTTACCAACTTCCTAGTTCAACTCCCTGAAAATATGTGTAAAGGAAATGAAATCAAATCAAAAGATGCACACACCTCTCTAAGCAGATCTCCCATGGGCCTAAGTTCAATATTACGAACATTTGCACATCCATTCATCTAGTTTATAACTAGGAAGGAATCAACAAAGATTTACAATTGTTTTACATCTCTACCCAAAGCACACTTTAGGACAATCCTTAGAGCATGAAACTATACATGATCGTTGGTACCAAGCCTAGGACCTACCTTGAATTTTAAGAAATGGGATTTACAATGAAACAACAAACCCCTAGAACTACTAAAATATGAATCCCCTTTTATTGCCTCATCCAAAAAAAAAGGGGCAAGATTTGTCCATAACTAGAGCATCCACTTGACAAATTGTAGCAAGCTTAACTGTTGATCTAATGCTCTGATCTAGGTGGATATCGGGGGCCACCCACATTTTCCAAATGGCTCA
>CBVK0102141733.1:0-12427 GCA_900067695.1 Picea abies
ATCTTTGTGTTTATGGTTGCATCTCTGATATATTTCTGTTATATTATTGGATATACGCAATATCTCTGTGCATTTTTTTATTATATCTCCGCTCTCATTTCGTGCTGAAAATAATCCAGATCATGCTCAATATCATAGCCTCTACTTGATAAATGATTTGGAAGAAAGAAATGAACTTTTGTTAAAAAATGGCATAATTCCTAGCTAACTAGATGCCCCAACAGATAAGACAAGGAAGAGCTCTAAGTTCTTTTGAACCTGGATCGTTAAACCATTGTCTATATTCACAAGTATATATGCATTGTGTTTAAGAATATTGTGCATTGTGTTTAGGGTTAGTGAAAGCTTCTAATGTCATAATTATAATGAAAGAAATCAAATAGAAGAAATAGATTGTTGAGGAGCTATGGACATGGAAGATGAGTCATGGAGGTTTAGGGTTCATGAGATGGTTTCCAAAGTCAATGTATCAAGAGGAGTTTTTTGTAATATACCTAAGGAGGATAACATGGAGAAGAAATGAAAGATAAAACCTTAAGCTTGATAATAAACCCTTAACTTTATAAATACCAAAATAAATACATACTAGACATAAAAATATATAGAAGAACCCTTAAGGTAGGGTAATACCATAAAATACTCCTTACAAAATGATTCACTCCACAAGCTATGCTTGCTACAATACAAATAATCTAGCATCCAACATAAATGAATACAATGATACCCATGTGTATTTATACTTTCTCATGAGTATTCCTACGGGTCTATGCTAATTACCCCTTGTTATTATATTATTTCCTCTAACTACCTAATAGGCCTATTTATTACCCATTAAATACCAAATGGGCATTTTCCAAGATTATGGCCGCATTACATTCATTATCCACTTATGTAACTCCCCAGGCACATTACAATGAATAGGAGGATATATTAGTCTAGCCATTGAATCTTGCACATGGTGAATATACTCCAAGATTAGAGGATGCCCCAAATGAAGGAGAATGGTAGTGGAAGAAACTGTGGAAAATGATGGCCTCTTTGAAGGCTAAGATGTAGGCGTGGCTAGTGCTAAAAACAAAGTATTAACTTGGGAAGTTCTTCGAAGAAAGAATATAAATGGACCTATTTGGTGTATGCTATGTAAATAAGCATTAGAAATAATAAATCATGTACTAATACATTGTCTTTGTGTTGGAATGGTTTGAGGGGGAATGGATATGTTAACTAGTGGGAGGGGAGGCTAGCAGGGTATCACTATAAATTAATGTTTAAGGAATTGGGTGCTCAAGAAATATTTGAAAGAATACAGAGCTCTCCCTTAGTGGTTAGATGGGGTATTTATCTTACTCAAAATGGGGATATATTCAATTATAGGTTTATGTTTCCTTTCCAATGTGTAGCATAGACCAGAGCCTTATTCGCAATCATAAAAATTTATCCTAAGGTTCAAAATATTGGATATATGGATCACCCATAGATTGATAAGTATGGGTCAAGGGGTTTTTTCGATGGGGATAGCTAAGGAAATAATAGTATATCGAGCATTGGTGGTTCCCTCTACCTGAATGAGACTCAAAACTTTACATTTAAGGTGGAATTAAGGGAGGGTACTGATAAATTTTATGAACTCATGGCTTTGAAGGACCTATTGAAATTGGCCACTGACAAGGGTGTCCTCAACTTGCAGGTTTTTTGGGACTCATAACTAGTTATCAACTGGATGGAAGGTATAGATAGGTTGAACAATATGTTTTTACAACCCATCATTAATCAGGTAAAATAAGGTGGAATTAAGGGAGGGTACTGATAAATTTTATGAACTCATGGCTTTGAAGGACCTATTGAAATTGGCCACTGACAAGGGTGTCCTCAACTTGCAGGTTTTTTGGGACTCATAACTAGTTATCAACTGGATGGAAGGTATAGATAGGTTGAACAATATGTTTTTACAACCCATCATTAATCAGGTAAAAATTGTGATGTAAGTACCCTTCTAAAAAATTCATACATGCATGCATTTAGAGAATTGAATACATTGGTTGATGCTATGTCCAAAGGAGGACTATAATATACTACAAACAAAGGTGTAATCATAGAGCTACATTATGGATTACAAGTGTGTCAAATTGAGGCCTATGCCAACTTCTTCATGATGGAGACATTTTTCTATGTTATATTTGCATATGCTAGATTCCATTTACAATAATTGTTATTACTATTGTTTGTGTATGAAAGAGTGTATAAGCACTCCTTGATGTATAAGTACTAAGAGAGTGAGAAGATCTATTTCTATGTTATTTTTGTGGATGCTAGATTTTGTTTACAAGAAATGTTGTTAATGTTATATGTGTATGGGAAGAATGTATAAGCACTCTTTCATGTGTATAGATAGTCTCATAAACAATTTAGAACTATTTAGACCTACAACAATGATGATGTTTTGAGGGTGGTAGGAGAAGTACACTCTTTTATGCATGTAGACAACCTCTTGATCAGGTTAGAACTGCGAAGACAATAATGAGTTTTTTTCTCTCTTTTAAGCTAGTGGTAAGTGCTAGAAGGCCTTTGGGATCATAGAGGTGGGTACATGGAGTGTGAAAATAGGATCTATTTCAAATGGATAAAAGTTTAGTGTTATATACTTTTATGAATAAGTTCATATTTTGATCGATGAAGATTATTTTTACTATTTTTTAACTTTGTTTTACTATCTTTTTATAGTTATAGTCATATGATCATTCAAATATGTTTAGACCTATATATGAAGGTTTATTTTTGTATCATAACATATATTTATGAGGGTTGTATGTTTTTATTAATGGAAAATAGACTAGACCTAATGTTGATTATCTTTAATTTTCAGTATATAATGGTAAATCTCTTTATGATCTTGATCTCAATGGAGTGCTTATAAAAAATGTGATAGGGTGATTGTTATTATATAATTGCCATGGTGAATGTCATGGTAAAGGTTATGCAAATAGATGTAGAATGTAATCTTTTTTATTTTATAAAAAAATATGTTTTTTTACTGGGGAAGAAGAAAGAGAAGGTGAGAAATATAAGAAATGGAATGCTTTATAAACACATCACATGCATGTCTTGTTGTTGTTTATAAAATCCTCATGCCTTAGAAGAAATTTGCGTAATTCATGTATTTCCCTATAATCCATAACCACAAACTTTCATAGAAGTTTAAATATAGAAGAAATAAACATCTAAAGGGACAGTTTCAGAATACCAAACCAGGTTTTCCCAATTAGCAAGTGTATTAGACCAGATTAAGATTCCAACTAGAGAGGAAAAATACACATCAACCTTGATATGATACAACATGCATAAGAGTATAGAGAGGTCAAAGACAACCAACCAAATTTCCTTTTTTAAAATCAAATAGAGCCTAGAAATTAGGGTGTGAAACCTCCACCCACAAGAAACAACTTAGGAAAGGTAGAAACTCAAAGCCCCTATTTCTTAGGCCACGAAGTAGGGGCTCCAAACCAACACATCCACGAAAAAGCATTGGGTTGAGGAAGAATCCACCAAGAACAGAGCTAAACACACTAAGAAAATTCCATGGAACAATCAAAAGAGAAGGCTTACTCGAGGTTTCAGTAGAATTTGAGTCGATCACCACCAATATCCCTCCCCAAACACAACATCGACATTCTAATTCATTATCCCACCTATCCACTACATAAATTTCTTGTGAGCTTCAAATTGCTCGCCGAACTTTAAGATAGATGTGTGCAAGGATTGCGTAGGGGTGATGCGCTTCACATCTCACGCAACTCTTGTTATAATATGGATGCTTGTATTTGTTGTTGTGTGTTGGTTGATGAACTTGGTATGTGTCACCGTGCATAAATGACTTTGGATAAAAACTTAGGGGATTTCTTGGAAAGAAATACCCCCATTTTTTCAACCTTCCTTCACTAAATTTTGAGGTCGCGTTTACAAGGGTGTCTACTTGATGATTTAGAGCCCACCAAACTTGGAAAAAGGTAAGGTCCTTGGACCGAAGGGTCTCCTTTTTTATTCTCACAATGAGGCAAGCTATCTTACTATCATAAGGTTTTTTTTTTTGTTCATAAGATTGATAATTATGCTTGAATCACAAATGACAATCAAAGTTCTCAGTCTAGCTAAATTTATAGAGAGTAATCCCTAGAGGGGAGCATACACCTCAACTTGATTGTTTGTAGTTGTCCTTAAACCTCATTCATATATAATTCTTTATCCCTACACTTTGCCACCTCTCAAAGAAAAACTAAACAAGGTAGTCAAGGCTATCCTTTTTAACTTGAATATAATCTTGATTATTATAAAGCCATATATTCAATAAACTTTAAGCATCGAACGAAAGCACCATGACAAGCAGTAAGTAAAACCATGAACATTACTTATAATCATAATGGCAAGAGTGTAACCATGAAATTTTCATGAATCGACCCTTACCATCATGGTTATGAGAAACCCTTACAATCCAACATGGTGATTAAAGTTTGCCCATTTAGTGAAGAGTTCAAGGGAAAAAAATTGTTTCAAGCAGTGTGGGTTTATAATTGCATAAGGAAAATCATATATAAGCGTTATAAACTTATCTACTCTATACTTACCTATCGAACGATTAAGTTTATTGTAAAAAATAATTATTGGTAGAATGAACTATAAACATATGTGGATTCATACTTCGTTCAATTTACACTGCCATATACTTTTGCTCAAAAATAAGACATTTTTGTTTCATGTTATGTATATATTAAAAAAAATGTTTTTACTAAGTTGTTTTTATACCACATTGTTTTATTTTTTTACATATTTATTTGTATGAAAAATATTCAAATGGTCCAATTTCATTCATTATTTCAGTGACATTGTCATATAAAAAGTTGTTTTTTAATGGTTATTATTTTATATAATAAGTTAAAACATTGTCTTTCAATAATAATAAAATTTTACTAGCGAAATTTGCAACTAATCGTGCCCACTATAACCTGAAGACATGTCAACACAACCCCTCATGAAAGTAAGCAAGGGTTTCGAATAGGTGACTTCACATAACTAAGTGCCTTAACAATACACTATGATCAATTGTCCACTGATTGTTGCTTTCTATTAATGTTATTCCCTTATAGATTTGAGAATGATAGAAAAAACATAAATAAAAAATTAAATAAATTATTCTTTTCTAAAATTATTATATTTTATTTAATAAATTGATATTAGAGATTTGAGAATGGTAGAAAAAACATATATATAAATTAAATAAATTATTCTTTTCTAAAATTATTATATTTTATTTAATAAATTACTATGTTACTATGTAACAATGTTTTTCCATTAAAGAAACGTAAATAAAAAATCATGTTTAAGAATGATGGAAGAAACATAAATCAAGAAGTTATTATTTTATCTAATAAGTTAAAACGTTGCTTTCCAATGATGTTATTCCCTTAACTGATTTGGGAAATGATGGAATAAACATAAATCAAGAATCAAGTTTGGAAATGATGGAAGAAACATAAATCAAGAATCAAGTTATAAACCATTGAGCATTATTAACTTTTTATAATCAATGGCTTTGAGGCTTCGAAGAAATTGTGCTTGAAACTTTAGCTTTCTGACTATATAGTAATTAAACATTTTCATTTTCATCTTAATTTTATTTTTAAGAGTTAGCATTTTTAAATCATTATATAATTGTGTTAGCATTTTCAAATCATTATATAATTTTTTCTTTAATTTATTAAAAATTTTGTTTATAAAGTAATCAATATCATTATTAATTCTTTTGTTAATAACTTAAATTATTTATATATTATTATTTTATTGAAATTAAATTTTTATTTATAAAAATTAATTTATATTAATATATTAAAATAAAATTTATATAAAAATAAAAATAATAATAAAATCACATTTTTTCTATATAATTTTAAGAATTAAAAGTCTATTTTATAATTATATACGAATTGAATTTTAATATTGGTTTTCTTATATAATTTTAAAAATTAAAAGTCTCTTTCATAACTATATACACAAATTACCTTATAACTATGATATTATCTAATTTTTAATAATGGTAATTGATGTTTTAATAATATTTTTTGTTATAATTTTATGATGAAAATATATATAGAGTAGTTGAATAATTAATATAAAATAAAATAAATATTTTTTAAATTGTCTTTTTGATATTTAAATATGGTAGATTTAGTGAAAGTACAAAATGATGATTTTCTTAAGGGAAAGTGTGAAGGTGTACTTGTCTAGATCTATTTGACATGGTTGTCCTCGCTTGCTAACAAACATTTTGCTCATCATTTTTCTTCAAATCAAATGTATAGACTGTGTCATTTAGAACACTATCTTCAATCTCGACTTTAACATTTACTTTCACTCTCACAAGGTTGTTATGTAAATATTATTATGTAAATTATTTTTAAATATACCATGGTTTATGGCTTCATGCATGTCTCGCTTGAGGTATATTTTCACGTAAGTTAGTTTTAGATATGCCATGGATTCTTGAGCCTTGCATATTTGTCTTGAGGTATTACCATTGATACCTAGCCTTATCTCTCCTTGGGCTATTTTCAATTTGTATTTCCATTCAAATTAATTCTATAATACTTTACTTAGTTAATTACCTAAAAGACATATTAACATGAATCTCTTAAGGAGTTATTGTGAATATCAACCACCCATGTAATATACTAAGATGATTTACACTATGTAAACCTATTCCAACACTAGAAACCAGATAAGGGTTTCACAAATGATTTTCTATCAAAATTTTTATACTTGATTATCCAATAAAAGATATGATTACCATCCTATGATCCCCCTTCCCTATATTCCTATCCCCCCACCCAACACACAACTCTCAACATTGTTACACTCCTCTGCTAAAAATGATCATCGAGGGTGTTGCAGGGACAAGAAAGTCTTAATTGATGGGGTTCCTTAAACATGCATTCCTAACACCCACATCCAACAAAAGCCATCCCTTGACATTGATTGCACCAATTGGCATTGCAACCTTTAAAATGCATGCATCAGTACATGCAAGCCTTTAAATTCCTATATAAACTTCTCAATCCTTCTCATTGCTTCCCTTAATTCATGGCTTGCTTAATCTACATCATTTGATAGCTTCCTTCTCTACCCTCGTCCACCCCACCCCCCGAACCGATATTGCCCATGCTTCTGGTGCATGTCATTTTACAACTTTTATGGTGGTTATGTTTTTCGTCTCTTGGGTCTTAAGCAACTCGATGTTCTGTCAATTTGTTGTTGGAAATGTACTTCTCAAAATGATCTTATTACAATATTACAATACCCATTCTATCGACATTCCTTTGCAACTTCAAGGCAATTGCTCATATAATCCAATCTATGATATTGAAAACAATTTTGTGGTTGGTCTCTGACACCTTGTTTTAATAAACACAATCACAAGTGTGTGTGTGTGTGTTTTCTAGGAAAAAAACGGAATGAAAAATACACTTTTTAGGTGTTAAGGCACACTAGTGACCATGTCAAAAAATGATCATGCTATAAAAAAAATTACACCTTTTACTAAAAAAAACTTGAAATACCCCCCATTTTCCTAATAATTACTAAAAAAAATAGAGCTCCATCCATATCATAAAACATTCTAAAAAACATTTCCAAAACCCTCCATACTATTGTAACTATTTCAAAATAGAAATCTTATAATACATTGAAATGTGTATTACATCATTTGATAAAAATTCAAAAAAGGGAATTTTTACACACATAGAATAAACAAAAAAGAAAAAAAGAAAAAAAACTAAAAGGAGTGGAAAATCATTGATCCATCCACAAGTTCTTCCATATTCACTATACCCCTGGTCGATGTTGTCCTTCTTTATATAACTTACCAGCTTCCTGGTTCAAATCCCTGAAAGTATGTGTAAAGGAAATTAAATCAAAGGATACACACACCTCTATAAGAAGATATCCCATGGGTCTAAGCTAAACATTATGAACATTTGCACATCCATTCATCTAGTTTATAACTAGGAAGAAATCTCCAAAGATCTGCAATTATTTTACATCTCTACCCAAAGCACACTTTAGGAGAATTTGTAGAGCATGAAACTATACATGATTGTTGATACTAGGCCTAGGACCTACCTTGAATTTTAAGAAATGATTTAAAATGAAACAACAACCTCCTAGAACTTCTAAAATTTAAATCCCCCTTTATTTCCTCATAAAAAAAAAACCAAGTGCGAGATTTGTCCATAACTAGAGCATACACTTGACAAATTGTAGCAAGCTTATTGATCTAATGCTCAAGATCATAGCCCCTACATGAGAAATTATTTGGAAGAAAGAAATGAACTTCTGTTAAAAATAGCATAATTCCTAGCTAACTAGAAGCCCCAACATATAAGACAAGGAATCTAGCTCTAAGTTCTTTCAAGCTTGGATTGTTAAACCATTGTCTATAATCACAAGTATATATGCATTGTGTTTAAGATCATTGTGCATTGTTTTTAGGATTAGTGAAAGCTTATAATGCCCTAATTATAATGAAAGAAATCGAATAGAAGAAAGAGAATGTTGAGGAGCTATAGACATGGAAGATGATTCATGGAGGTTTAGGGTTCATGACAGGGTTTCCAAAGTCAAAGTATTAAGAGGAGTTCTTTTGTAATATACCCAGGGAAGATAACATGGAGAATATATGAAATATAAAACCTTAACCTTGATAATAAACCCTTAACTTTATACATACCAAAATAAATCCATACAAGAATAGACACAAGAATATAGAGAAGAACCCTTAAGGTAGGGTAACCCCATAAAATACTCCTTACGAAATGAATCACTCCACAAGCTATCTTTGCTATAATACAAATAATCCAACATCCAACATATCTCAATACAATGATACCCATGTGTATTTATACTTTCTCGTGAGTATTCCTAGGGGTCTATGCCAACTACCCCTTGTTATTATATTATTTCCTCTAACTACCTAGTGGGCCTATTTATTACCCATTAAATACCAAGTGGGCATATTCCATGATTCTGGTCACATTATATTCATTATCCCCTTGGGTACCTCTCTAGATACCCCATATTATCCTTCGTAGGCACATTACAATGAAGAGGAGGATATATTGATCTAGCCATTAAATCTTACACGGGGTGAATATACTCCAAATTTGTGGTATAAATCTATGTTCATGGAGGTTGCCCCAGATGAAGGAGAATGTTGGTGGAAGAAACTTTGGAAAAAGATGGCCTCTTTGAAGACTAAGGTGTAGGTGTGGCTAGTGCTAAAAACAGAGTATTAGCTTGGGAAGTTCTTCAAATAAGGAATATAAATGGACCTACTTGGTGTATGCTATGTAAACAAGCATAGGAAATAATAAATCATCTACTAATACATTGTCCTTGTGCTGGAATGGTTTGGGCGGGAATGGATATGCTAATTGGTAGGAGGGGAGGCTAGCAGGGTATCACTATAAATGAATGTCTATGGAATTGGGCATTCAATAAAGATTTGAAAGAATACAAAGCTCTTCTCATAGTGGTTAGTTGGGGTATTTAGCTTGCTCAAAATGGGGATATATTCAATGGCATGTTTATGCTTCCTTTCCAATGTGTAGCATAGATTAGATCCTTATTCTCAATCATAAAAATTTCTTCTAAGGTTTAAAATATTAAATCTATGGATCGCCCATTTATTGATAAGTATGAGTCATGGGATTTTCTCGATGGGGATAGCCAAAGAAATAATAGTATGTCAACAGTTGGTGGTTCCCTTTACCTGAATGAAACTCAAAACTTTACATTTAAGGTAGACTTAAGGGAGGGTGCTAATAACTTTTTTAACGCATGGCTTTGAAGGACCTAATGAAATTGTTCCCTGCCAAGGGTGTCCTCAACTTACAGGTTTTTTGGAACTCATAACTAATTATCAACTAGATGGAAGGTAGAGATATGTTGAACAATATGTTTTTATAACCCATCATTAATCAAGTAAAAATTATAATGGATATGTTTTAAGAACCCATCATTAATCAAGTAAAAATTATAATGGAAGTACACTTCTCAAAAAATTCATACATGTTTGTGTTTAGAGAATTAAATACAATGGTTGATGTTATGTCCAAAGGAGGACTATAATATACTACAAACAAAGGTGTAACCATGGAGCTACATGATGGATTACAAGTGGGTCAAATTGAGGCCTCTGCCAACTTCTTCATGATGGAGACATGTTTCTATTTTATTTTTGCATATGCTAGATTTCATTTACAATAATTGTTGTTACTACTATATGTGTATGGGAAGAGTGTATAAGCACTCCTTGATGTTTGTAGACAATCTCACAAACATTCTAGACTTGTGTCTTTGGGGCATTATTTACTTTTAGAAACTATTTATGAGTGTTGAAATATCATTACAATTGGATCTTTCCAAAATTGTTGATACTTCTTGATGTAGGGGAAGATGATGTAAACACTCTTTTATGCTTGTAGACAACCTCTTGAATATGTAGTGCCAAGACCTGTAACAATGTTGAGTTTTACCATAGAATGGAGTGCAAGTGGCTGAGGAGATCTATTTCTATGTTATTTTTGTGGATGCCATATTTTGTTTACAAGAACTATTGTTAATGATATATGTGTATGGGAAGAGTGTATAAACACTCCTTCATGTGTATAGATAGTCTTTAAACATTTTAGAACTATCTAGACCTGCAACAATGATGATGTTTTGAGGATCATAGGGAAAGTACACTCTTTTATGCATGTATACAATCTCTTGATTACGTTAGAACTGCGAAGATAATGATGAGTTTTTGCCTCTTTTAAGCTAGTGGTGAGTGCTAGAAGGCCTCTGGGATCATAGAGGTGGGTACATGGAGTGTGAACATGGATCTATTTCCAATGGATAAAAGGTTGGTGTTATATACTTGATGAATGAGTTTATATTTTGAACGATGGAGATTATTCTTATTACTTTTTAACTTTGTTTTACTATATTTTTGTAGTTATAGTCATATGATCATTTCAAATATGTTTAGACCTATATATGAAGGTTTCTTTTTGCATTATAAAGTATGTTTATAAGGGTTGTATGCCTTTATTGATGAGACATAATCCAGGTTATCTTTAATTTTCGATATCATGGTAAATCTCTTTCTGATATTGATCTTAATTGAGTACTTGTAAAAAATGTGATAGGGTTGGTTGATATTATATAGCTTCCATGGTGAAGTTTGTTCAAATAGATGTAGAATGTAATCCTTTGTATCTTATAAAAAGTTATGTTTTTTAGGTTGGGAAGAAGAAAGAGAATGTGATAAATATAAGAAATGGAATGCTTTATAAACACATCACATGCATATACATTTGTGATCATTGTATATCATTTTTAGTGCATTGTTTTTAGAAACAGTATGCATTAGTTTTAGCATGATTGCAAACAAGTGAAATGAAGCAGAAGTGAGGAATATGCTTGCTACACTAACCAATGAGAGAATAATGTGCAAAAAAATAAATAAACAAACAACTGCATATGATAAGCAAAAAACAAATGAAAGAAATAGAAAATCATTACATCTTAATTTACTACGGAAAACCCTTGTGAGAGAAAACCTGACACTCCAAAGCATATTCAATGTATTATTCAACAACTAAATGGTTACACTACATTACATGGTCTTTGTGCTCTCAACAAGAGTGTTTAGTAGAAGCATAAGGATTGTAGAGAAATTTCAGCAACATAACAGTAAGGTAAAACTCACAAACATTGTTTTCCTCCAACCCTCGCACTCAATATATAAGCATAACAAAACTATAAATCGTTTATGATTTTCCAATTCTACATGTTGAAAACCACCGACAATTAATTGGCCAATTGTTGTTGTTTATCATTCATTGCATGCTAGTGATCTGCATTTATTCCCTGCCACTACTCAACATGTAATCCATGTTATTGTTCAACATTTATTTCCTGCTACTACTCAACAATCATTACTTGCTCCACTACAAGACTACAAGGCATATGACACACTTGTCCCAACAACAAGGTTACAATGTCTTTGATAGAATCATGAGGCCTCCGCTAAGTGAACCTATGACATAGCATGTGCGTTCATGAGATATTAAAGAATGCATATAATTTCACCATATATTGATAAATACCTCCCAAAATCCTTTTTTCGAAACCCCCCTCTCAATAATAACAAAAACTTAGTTTTAATAATATCCCCTATTTTTACCAAATACCCCTTTTTATACCTCCCAATACCTATCAACCCTCGTACCCACATCCCCCCACCTAAATAACTACAATACATTGACTCTATTTATCACAATTTTAAAACCCCCTTTATGAATGAATGTGATGCGATATTGGTCAACAATGTGAA
>CBVK0102141735.1:0-10339 GCA_900067695.1 Picea abies
CATTCATCATATAATATGTACAAGGCCTATATTCTTTCCTTCCAATGCTGAATTCATATAATATATTCCTCCAAATCAATCTATATATAGAGCAGGCCCATCACATTCTTTCCTACCTGCGAATGCGTGCATTCACTCATGGCGATCTCAAGCAGCAACGCCATTGAAATCACAGGTTTCTGCTTGTGGGTCTCTATATTTATGCTCAAAGTATTGAACGCCGGAGCACAAGTTACATACGACGGGACTTCTCTGATCATCAATGGCCAACGAAGGCTTCTCATTTCGGGATCCATTCTCTACTCCCGCAGCACTCCAGAGGTTAGTTTTTACAACATTTTCTGCCTGCATTCTGATCTACATTTCTCGCCTCCTTTTGCTCTGTCTAGATCACAGTAAATGTACGATGAATCCGTGTTTCTCCTCTTCTGTTTTTGCGATATATATACATTGTATATACGTATGATACCAGTGTTGAATAATGGTTACTGTTTATATAATTGTACAGATGTGGCCTGGAATAATAGACAAAGCTAAAGATGGAGGACTGGACTGCATTCAGACCTACGTTTTCTGGAATATGCATGAACCAGAGCCGGGCCAGGTAAGAGCCACTGAAAAACTTTCATTTTTCTGTATAAACTGGGCAATCTTTCATTTTCATTATATCTGTTAAAGCTCAGTCCATCAATGATGGGGGCGAGATCGAAGTGTAAGAGTTCGATTCTCAAGTCATGTCGATTTTCGCACCCTATGTAAATCTGTAAAATGTTTTTTTAATTTTTTTATTAATTTTGTCCATTATTTTTTTTTAATTCAATATGTTTAGTGTTCTCCATGGAAGCTTCATTATGAAATGATGTTATGTAGAAAGCTGTCATCCATTATTTTTCACTCAGCATGTTTTGTATACCTCATGATGGCATCATTTTCCCCACTTCCTGATATGATGTTTCAGAGAACACTATTATCCATTATTTTTTTCACTAAGCATGTTCTTTGTTCCTGTAGCTGATGATTGCATCATTCTCCCAGAAATGTTTTGAATCTTCTTGTATTTTTTTATGGTTTTCTGAAATAATAATAACATTTTAATAGGATAAGGAGCATTCAAAATGTTGTATATTTTCGTCCAATATGAATTTGGCGATAATTTCAATCTCAATCATAATTTTAAAATGGTCAAAATTCTATTAACCGCGGAATCGTACCTCTGTCAGTTTTGAATTGACACAAAATCTTAAAATTTTTTAAAAACCATAACAAAAAAATTAAAAACTATTGCATCAATTGAAACTCAGGGTATTGGATATGAGGCAGCCTATCAGCTAGACTCTAAGAATTACTAAAATGGGTAGCAATTTTGAGTATTTGGATAGATTCAGAGTCCAGGAATTAGTTTGAAATCACAGTTTGCAATTGCTGAAATTATAGTTGAAAATTTTGACTAGATTGTCATCAAATTAAAAAGGAAAAACTATAACAAAGAGCAATATGATTGGCTCTATATCCTATTCTGAAACTCAGATCACGGTGGTTCATCAAATTTCAACATAGATAATCTTTTATTATGTATTTCAAAGTTTTATTTTCATATTGAGTCAAAATTGGGAATTTTTTTATTGGGAAACTAGTTTCAAACAGTACAGTACACTTTATCACTCACTGTTTTACACCCAAGTGTTGATAATAAAATAAATTTAAATGGGTGCATTCTACCTGTATTTCCATAACTGTTAAGACATGAAAAACTTAGGACAAGTCAAAACATTTAATTTTTTAGATTTTTTTCTAGTAATTATTGTTGGTAAAATTGCAAATTTCCATTACTCAAATTACAGTTTTGAATGCATAAATGGATCCAGTGTCATGCAAAACTCTTCATCCACTTTGATTGTGCAATCTCAACAATCTCAACAACTAATATCTGCAATTCTAGCCAAAAAACTTCTTAATCACCCTTAGATTGTGCAATCTCAACAATTAATATCTGCAATTTCAACACTTCTTTTAAAATTTTAACTGAATTTTAAACAAAACTAATTAAAAAACATAACCAGCAAAAAAAAATCTAATATTTAAAATAAGCTAAAAACTTATTACTAATTAGTAAATCATAATTTTAACCCTTGCGAGTTTGACTCATCAAGACTATGTCAAAACAAGTCGAGGCATTTTGGCAGGGTAGAATTTAATTGAATATCAATCCAAACAGTTGAGACATGGACGACTTTGTAATGCACACTTTCAAATGTAAAGAAACTTCAAAGGCACACTTTCTTTTTTACTGGTGATTCATAATGTCAAGTTGTATGTTCTAATAAACAACAAATGGAAAAGATGAAGAGACAACTCAAATTCATCATGAAATTGTCTATTTCAGTATGATGTCGGAAATAGCTATCAAGAAAAAGTTAAAACACATCCTGCAATCTGAAAAAACAGGACAGAAAATCCATAAAACAGGATAGAAAATCCATTTTAGATCATTAAAACACATACTGCAATCTGAAAAAACAGGATAGAAAATCCATTTTAGATCAAGTATTGGCCCTAGGTTTATGCTATGTTCTCTGAAATTATAGTTGAAAATTTTGACTAGATTGTCATCAAATTAAAAAGGAAAAACTATAACAAAGAGCAATATGATTGGCTCTATATCCTACTCTGAAACTCAGATCACAGTGGTTCATCAAATTTCAACATAGATAATCTTTTATAATGTATTTCAAAGTTCAATTTTCATTGGGTCAAAATTGGGAATTTTTTTTATTGGGAAACTAGTTTTAAACAGTACAGTACACTTCATCACCCACTGTTTTACACCTGAGGGCTGAAAATAAAATAAATTTAAATGGGTGTGTTCTACCTGTATTTCCATAACTGTTAAGACATGAAAAACTTAGGACAAGTCAAAACATTCAATTTTTTAGATTTTTTCTAGCAATTAATTGTTGGTAAAATTGCAAATTTCCATTACTTAATGACAGTTTTGAATGCATAAATGGATCCAGTGCCATGAAAAACTCCTCATCCACTTTGATTGTGCAATCTCAGCAACTAATATCTGCAATTCTAGCCAAAAAAAAAACTCTTAATCACTCCTAGATTTTACAATCTCAACAATTGATATCTGTAATTTCAACACTTCTTTTAAAATTTTAACTGAATTTTAAACAAAACTGATTAAAAAACATAACTAACCAAAAAAAATCTAATATTTAAAATAAACTAAAAACTTATTACTAATTGGTAAGTCAAAATTTGAACCCTTGCAAGTTTGACTTGCTATCTAAGAGTTTGACTCATCAAGACTATGTCAAAACAAGTCAAGGCATTTTGGCAGGGTAGACTTTAATCACCATTTAGTCGTAATACGATAATATCAAGTCAAACTTGTCAGAAAAATTCAAACTTTTGTTTTTGTCATAACCCCTGGAGTCAAACTCCACAATAAATAGAGAAAAAGGCTTAACTGGTTCGTTAAGGAAGGGTTGGAACATTCTCTGTTAAGGATCAATTTATTTCATTAATGAGAGTCTTATAACGTAGTGATGGACAAAGATCTTATTTGTTAATATTATTGGGTTATTAAAAATAATAAAAATCATTATAATTTTGTGTTTATATATATAATCTCATAAATATAATGTTATTGTCTTCTCACAGTTTAATTTTGAAGGGAGGTTTGACTTGGTCGCATTTGTGAAGTTGATACACTCTAAAGGATTATATGTTAGTCTTCGAATTGGACCATACATTGAGTCCGAATGGAATTATGGGTAAGTATATTTATGTATATTAAATTAGGATTTAAATATTATAATATAAATTTATTGTAATTTAAAAAAATTAAGTATAGTTTATATTTATTTTATTTTGAAATAAATTTAAATTTTAATATTTTTTTATTTAATAAAATTAATATATATTTTTCATAATAAAATTAATTTATTATATCAAAGGTGAAATTGATAAATATTTGATATGTTATTGCAGGGGATTTCCATATTGGCTCCATGATATCCCAGGGATAATTTTTCGAACAAATAACATGCCATTTAAGGTATAGATATATTTCATAAATTTATCATTGAAATTATCATTTTAATTGTATCAATGTTTATCTATAAATTTGTCACTATGTTTATGAGTGCAGATAGAGATGCAAAGGTTTACGACAATGATTGTAAATATGATGAAAGACCAGGGTTTATTTGCTTCTCAAGGAGGCCCTATAATCTTAGCACAGGTATTTGTCTATAAATTTTGTCAAATTTAATTTATTAATAATTTAAATTTTATACATATAAACATTTAATGTTAATATAAATTTAATCAAGCCATTTCATGAAATCGCATTTTTATAAACTAATTTGTAAAATAAAATTTTTAAATCATTTTAATAAAAAATATAATAATACCACAAACATAAAACCTGCTCAATATTATACTTTTGTTTTGTTTATACTTCTCTCAAAGCAAAAGCATCATCATTTTGTTTTTTAAAATTAAATTTTTTTTGTTTTGTTGATACTTCTCTCAAAGCAAAAGCATCATCATTTTGTTTTTTAAAATTAATTTCAATGTGGGAATTCAAGGAAAGTATCATTATTTTGTGTTTTTTAAACTCAAGATCAATCTTTGTACGAATTCAAGAAAAGTATCATTTTCATGAAATTCTAAATTTTTTAATAATAATTCTTGTCAGAGCATTATATTTAAAATATATATGCGGGAAGGGGCACGTAACATGCACCATAGATGTTATGGACCCACCTAAAATTTCACACCAAACTACTCATAACTTTAGCATTTTGCGTTAGTTTTAAATTTGAAAAGCTAAAGAAGATAGGTGGGTTGGGTAAGTAAAATGTCCATCGGGGAGGTTAGGTTAGGTTCGGTAAAATGTCTATATTGATCATTATTTTTTACGATACCTATATATAGGTGTTACATGAAAGGTGTTACATGAAAGTCAAATATATTTCTTAGGAATGAAACATGTTAAATGATCTCTTACTTAAAAGATAATATAGCCACTCTGGGGTAAGGTTGGTTCCATCATACCTACATGTAGGTAGATTCATTGCATTATCATAAAGTTATAGGAATTTTATTGTAGGGTAGACTTGGGCCCATGGTATCTACATGTAAGCATATGTTCTATTATTGTTTGTTTTATTATCACTTTATGTTTTAATGAGATTTGAATGATTCCTTACCATGAAAATATAAAGGTCTTGTTAAAAGAAAATATAGGTTAATTTATGATTGCTTTAAGATGTTAAGTAAATATCAATGTAAATTAAGCATCATAAGTGATATCCTTTAACTTTTACTTCAAGGTTTTGGGTGAAGGCATGTTATAACGAAGCATGATTCATGTGAGTTATCTTAAATATAACATGAATGTGAGTTTGGATGTGTAATATGTAAGTGGTTACGTCTTAGTGTTATAATTTTAAAACTTATTTTTAAATGTACATACATTAAGGAGAAGTTAGCCTTTACCTCCAATAAATCATGATTATTCTAAAATGTAAAAAAAAATCATAAAAATTAAACATGATCAATCCTTTAAAAAAATTCCAAAAAAAAAGAGTGTAAATTGAATTCATAATATGTACTTATAATTGTCATATCTAATGTCAAAAAAATCAACTTCCCCCACAACTACCTTCAAATATCAAATAAAACCTTTGAAATTAGAACCTAGACAAAGTATGTAAAACTCCTCACTCATCATCATTAATATCAAACCCATTAATTTATTTTTTTTAATATTATATTTAAAAAAAAAATTATTGGTCCTTATCAAAACAAGGAGTATATTTTTTTTCTCATGTTTTTTAAAAATAATTTACTAAATTAAATTGTTTTCAAATTAAAGATAATTTTTTAAAATTTTACTTAGTTTATTTTTTCATTGGTCAAAGAAGCTTCCTCTGAAAGCGTAATTTTAATTTTTTTAGATATAAAAATAATATAAAAAAATTACCATGTAAAACTACGATGTAATATCATTCACATGTTTCCCATTATTGATTGATAAGAGTTATGATAGGTTTTCCCATTAAAAAAAATAAAAAAGCATTCACATGTTATTGTTGACTTGTTTACTACAAAAAAAAAAAAAACTATCATCACCTTTCAAGTGATGTATTCACATGTTATTGTTGACTTTTATTTACTACAAAACTATATATATATAAGTTCACTCTTAAGCCAGACATCCTTATTCAAGTGAGATAAAATTTGACTGGTAAAATCTATAGAGGTATACATACCCTATCTCCTACCTCCTTTTAGATTTGAACTTATGACTTTTTAGGAGAAAACATATATATGAATGATTTGTGATTTATTTTTTTAATTTCTTTATTTAATTTAACACTATTCTTTTATTTTTTTTATATTTAGTAGAAACTAATCACTTTTTAATATATTTATTTATCATACATTTACAATATAAAACCATTTTTTATTTATTAAATTAAATTAAATTATCACTTAAACCAATATATATTACATTAAATAAAATTTATTATCTAAAAAGCAAAGTTATATTTAACTTTATTTCACTCATTTTTAGGAGCACCTCTCGGTACACCTATACCTAGGATAAATACTAGATTTTTCAAGACTCGTAACCATTACATCAATATAGTTATTATAAACTTAGCATGTGAAAAATAATACTTCAGTCCATAACCATTACCATAACCATTACCATAATAATAAAAAATTGTTGTTTAAATTGTATTTTTGAATGAATAAATTGATTCAATAATTTAAAAATTTTGAGACTACCTTAAATTTGAAGTTCCAACAATTTTTCACTGAATTTTTTAAAAAATTGATAAATATATATATATATTTATATCCATAAAAACCCTAAAATTCGAACATTTAAACTACACTTTTAAATGAATTTAATGATAAATGCATAAATATTTAATAAAAAAATTTGGTTGGCTTTGGTTTGTGTTTTAATGATTCAATATAATTTAGAACCTTATTCATATATGAGTATAAGGACTATAAGTAATATGAAAATGCATAAGTATTTAATAATATCGTTTTGTTGCTTTGGTTCGTGGTTGAGTAATGAATATAATATAGAATTTTAATTGTTGCTTTGGTTCGTGGTTGAGTAATGGAATATAATATAGAATTTTAATCATATTTATGAATTAATTTATTTTAAATAATGATTTATAATATAATATGTATGAGTTAATTTATTTTAAATAATTATTTATAATATAGTATATAGGAGTAGATTAGTTTATTTTAAATGTAGATTTTAGGTTTTATTAATGAATTAATATTTTCATATATATAATTTGAAATATTAAAATTATTTTAAGTAAATATAATTACAAATATCTATATCTATGTTAATAAATATCTACATTAATGTTGAAATGGAAATGGAAAAAGGAATAATCAAAATAATGAGAAGAGTGTATATCACCACCCTCTCTCATAATATTCAAAGATATGTATCTAAATCTTATAGCCAATCCCAACATAATTCAAAGATATGATCATGGAGAGGGAATTAAAGATGTTAAAGAGGCGCATGTTGAGCTATAACTTTGAGCATGCACTAAGTTTTATTAAGGATACATGTAAGCATAGGGTTATTGAATGTGGGCCTTTTTTTATTTTTTTATTTTAAGGTTTCATTGGTTGATAGTTTGGGTAGTTCTCATTGCTCTTGACTTTTGCTTGAGGCCAAAGACTCTATTCAATTGTTCCAGATGGGTCCCATATGGGGGATTGGTTAGAGAGGGGGGTTTGCAAACTTTTAGGGCACTAATTTATGGAGAATTTGGTTTGTATTGCTATGTATTTTTTGAAAATATGGTTAACCATAGAAGGTTTGGACATTATGTCATGTGTGAACTTTCAGAGGTAATAAGAGGCATACGGGCTTATGAGGGTCAAATATCAAAGACTTGGTGTGATGTCACCAATTTGTCGAGATGTTACTCAATGTGGAAGGAGGAATGAGACTATAAATTCTCCATGGAAGCACATGTCCTTGACCAACCAGCAATGAAGATTGATGTCTAATTATCACCACTTCAAATAATAGATCAAACCCACTTTAACTTCATGCACAACCAATAGAGGAACTATAAGACATTGGTAGACAAAGTGCACTACATGCACTTTTTAGTTTCTAAGATAGTAAACCGTATTCACCTTCTAGCTATCCATATGCAGTCATGCTCATCCAAGGTTAAGGAGGAATCATTTACGCACTCTTTTCCATTCATCATGATTAGGAATGTAGTTGAAAGAGAAGATATAGCGGGAATCTTAGTAGATGTGGACATGCAGCCAATGGAGCAGGCCATGGAAAATAAAGTTGGAGGAAAACAAGAAACCCTTTGAGGGCCAAACTTAATGTGATTTTCTATGTTTGTTTTCATGTTTTGTTGGGTAGTTTAACTTTTACTTCAGTGTGTAAGGAAATATACTTGTTGAAACTTTAGTAATATGGCGTGGACAAGGGAGACAAATCAGTTTTTGGAACCCAATTTTTTTTTTCTTGAACTATAAACCGGCCACTGATAATTAGACTCTTCCTTCTGTCATATTAATAAGATGTTTGGTTCGACCGTAACCCCCTTTTCATTAAAATATTAATCTTTTCTATTTTATAAAAAAACAAAAATACCCTTATCTAAAATTGTTGACAATTTACTAGGTACATGGGTTTGAATTTAAATAATCAATGCTTACTTTTTTATATATTAAAAAAATCTCAATAAAAATTTGTAAATAGTTCATTCATAAAAGAGATATTAATTTAGATCTCATAATGTATACCTATTAAGTGGTCATGAGTTAGACATGAGATCTCTCTTTTTAAATTGGGGAGGTCATGGGTTCGACTGTATTGATCCCTCTAGAGTTAAGCTCCAAAATTAGGGTTGACAATTTACCCTATTTACCATCCATAAATCACGAATAAGTGTTTAAAAACTTTTCCTCAAAATATTTTTCTAAAATATAATAAATTTAAAAATTAAGTTGTCAAAAAGAGAGAAAATTGCCTAATTGATTATAGAATTCATGATTTGTTATTTTCTCAATGTATGTTTTACGAATGAAACTAAAGTGGGTTTTTCATTGACGTACATAAGTAGTTCATAACTTAAAACGTCTTCTAAATCACAAATGACTCTTTCTCAAAAACTTCATCAACTTGCCAATAATTTTTTTTATATGAAGACTTATGAGAAGAACTAACAGTTGGTTTAAGGAGATTTATTACTTTTTGTTCAAACCTTGTTTTCTCATCTCATGGCATTCTCATTGAAAGATTTAATGCTAACTGCCAACTACAAAGCTCTAACGAACATGCATGTAGACATCAAACAATTTGCATGAACTTCTCTACATGTAGATGGCCTTCTAAATGGGACTCGTCACTTATAATTAATTACATAGACTATAATGGAAAGGGTGGGAGTGGCTAGTGCCCCCCTATTTATTAGAATCTCTTCTATTTCATTAAGCATACATACCCTACTTCATGTACTAGCCAAGTGAAATCAACTTGTGGTAAGGGGCCTTGCTTGATCCTCATATGGCTTGTCCAATCGATGCTAGCTAACATAGTAGAGGAGGGAGTCTGATGTTGGCTCTTGAGTTGGCCAATTGCTTCATTATAAAGGCTCTGTACACTACTCCAACTCCCCAATGCTCTTCAACGTCACACATCCGTTTGCCCACAAGTCCTTTAAATATACCAATGTTTCTATACTTGGAAACTCTTTTAACTCGGAGCAACCACCAACAGGTAGCCTTATGGTGATCCTTTTGAATTTCATCAATGCATATTCAACCATTCAGATTATGTATACAAAGTGCAATCTAGTAAATACTTCTGGTTAGTCCCCGGATGGGGTGACAAGTGGCGCGATAGTGCCATGTGGGAACGAGCCGGGATGCAGCTTTAATGCATCCACCAGCTCGTATCACCTCAGCCATTAACCCCGCATGCATACGAGCAGGAGATATCTTTCGATGAGGCCCCTCGCGCGAGTGCAGGGTACCCCTCACTAGAGCACTACCCAGCAGAGTTTAATGGAAAGGTTTAATGCTGCGGATATGACAATTGTGTTGATAGCAACTTTCATTGTTCGGCTCACGACTCCAAACAGCAAATTGCTCCGGGAAGCCTACGTCTCGCAGGCGAACCAGAGCTACGGCAACTCCTCCCTTGTTTCTCTGGCTCAGCGGCCGCACTCGGCATCCCCGCCTTTCCTCCGCAGCAATTTGATAGACACAGGTAGCATTCAGATTTTGCACAGGG
>CBVK0102141760.1:0-11308 GCA_900067695.1 Picea abies
TGGAGCTAGCCATAGTTACATAAACTCTAACATTGTTGAAATATTTCATTTGCAAAGGAGTAAGCATAATAAATATTGGTTAGTTCAATTAGCCACATGGGCTAAGAATAATATCAATGAGTTGGTTTGTCATGTACCCTTTCGAGTGATCATGGGACATGGACGAAGTAGCCTAAATGATTCCCATAGGCTATAGTCATTAAAAACATAATTAATTAATTATTTAATGTACTAAGGGGAAAAGTGCCTAACAAAAATGACATTAGATAATTAAAATGGGAAAAAGAGAAAAAGCGCCAAAAGTGACTTAGGAGGAATATGAAAAATCACTTAAAATGATTAAAAGCTAAAAAGGTTGCAAACGAGTCAACGAATGAATAAAAAGGAAAAAAGAGGGTGCCTGCTCTCATTCTTGCATTGGCATTTTTCTAATTTCTCATTGAGAGAGCTCATTATGGCTTTGGAACTCTTGGGATAGAAACCTTAGGAGGAATTTTCAGGGATTGGCTTTGGTGGTGAAACCATCCACCCTAGTTAGTCAGTCTGGAGAAGAGATCATCCAGATTTATTCTGTGTGCTTCATCGATAACTAAGATATCTTCAGTAGTTGTTCCTTTCATTCTGATTTGTGACTGAGTTTAGAGGTGTCGATTGAGTTTGGTTTGCAAAAGAGTTGACTAGCCTAAGAGGGATGAGTTATCCATTTGCTAGGCCATATTATTTTCATTGTGGGAAACTTTCCTATGGTTTGAGTTCGATTTCCCTTGGGGAATGAATTGTGGGCCAAGGAAGGAAAATTTCTGAGTATATGGGGTAGAGTTTGGGTCGTTTGTTGTTGTAGTGACCAAGTTTACTTGCCCAGATCGAATCTGTTGACTCTTGGGTCATAAATTCTACCCAGAAAACATATTTCTCTTTGTTGAGTGGACCATATCATATCTAGGCCTATCCTTCAGAGTGTTGGGTCTGTATTTTTATCTGGTGGACGAATTGGGAGGGTGGGTCGATTTGTGTAACTAGTGGGGGTGAATTCTCTAAACTGGGTGCATTATTTTTTCTACTGAGGCATCTCCTACGTGGATACTAGTTGCTTAAGAGGGAGCATTTTGGCAGCAATCTACAACACCATTCTCTTAATATATGTAAAGACTACCTACAAAACTGAATAACAAGTTCTCTATCACCCATCCACTGTTCTATTTGTTGATTGTTCACTATGTAATGTCTGCTGCAAATAATTAATTCAGTGAGTGCTTTGAGTTTATATATGGGTGCTAAATAGTGAGCTACAACATAACTATGTATTGCATTTTATTTGGTTTTCTATCCCATATTTTGCATACCAAGAAATGTTAGAAGAAAAGCAGTAAAATGTTATGAATATTTTCTGAATTAGCAAATATTCAAGAGCCCAAACAACAAAGTGCTTGACTAAATGTCTACATAACAAATTGAGTAAAAATTCCAAATATTTTATCAGTGTAACTTTACATGGTTAAAGATTGTCAGATAGACATGAATGGACTCAACACAAAGGTAGATGTAAACATCATACCATTGAGTTCATATAATTATCTAATTGGCATGGATTGGTTGGAAAAACTCCATGTTATCCTAGACTATTACAACATGACAATCACATGTCTTGATGAAGAAGGGAAGCAAGGAAAGCTTCAAGGGATTCCAAGAGTTTTAGCCGTTAGAGATATTTCAGCTATGAAATTGAAAAAGAGTTTAAGGAATGAATGTCATATTTTTGCATCCCATATGGAAGAGACAACCAAAGATAAAGTGGAAAGCATTGAAGACCATCTGGTCTTGACGGATTTTGAATATGTTTTTGGAGAAATCCTGGGACTCGCACCAAAGAGAGACATTGATTTCTCTATTGATTTGGTTCTAGGAGATGCCCTAGTGTCCAAGAAATCATACATGATGGGCATGCTAGAGTTGAAGGAGTTGAAGATGCATCTTGAAGAAATTTTGTATAAGGGGTATATACACCCAAGTGTGTCACCTTGGGGAACCCCAATGCTTTTTGTAAAGAAGAAAGATGGAACCTTAAGGCTGTGTATTGATTTCATATAGTTGAATAAGGTCACCATAAAGAACAAATATCATTTTCCAAGGTTTGATGACTTATTTGATCAGTTGAAAGGTGCAAGAATATTTTCGAAGATTGACTTGAGATCAAAATATCATCAAGTAAGGGTAAAGGAAGAAGACATCAGTAAGACAAAATTCAAGATAAGATATTGGCATTATTAATTCACGGTAGTGCCATTTGGACTATCAAATGCCCCAGATGTTTTTATGTGCTCGATGAATGGAGTGTTCAGGGAGTACTTGGAAAAGTTAATAATTGTGTTCCCAGATGATATACTCATTTAATCCAAGTCATAAGAGGAACATGAGAAACATTTAAGAATGGTGCTAAAAGTTGTAAGAGGGAAAAAAATTGTACACCAATCTAAGTAAGTGCATCTTTTATCAAAAGAAGATTAACTACTTGGGGCATATTATTTCAGCAGAAGGGAAAACAGTTGATCCTGAGAAAATAGAGGCCATTAGAGGATGGTCGATGAAAACAAATGTCATAGAGATCATATCATTCATGGATGTTTCCAGCTATTACTGAAGGTTCATGAAATAATTTTCAAAGATTGCAAGTCCAATCACTTCTTTGCAAAATAAAGAAGTGAAATTTGAATGGACTTCCAAGTGTGAAGAGATATTTCATCGACTGAAAGACATATTGACAAGTGTGCCCATATTAAAAATTGCATATCTGAATGAAGATTTTATGGTCTGCACTAATGCATGCAAGGAAAGGTTCAATGGAGTCCTCACACAAAAAGATCATGTGGTATGATATGAGTCTATAAAATTAAAATAGCATGAGATAAATTATGTTACACATGACCTGGAATTAGAAGCATTTGTACATGCATTGGAAATGTGGAGAAATTGCCTCATGGGAAGGAAATTTGAGCTAAATATAGACCACTATGGCCTGAAACATCTGTTTGTACAACCAACATTAAATGCTAGACAAATTAGATGGCTTGAATTCCTTAGTGAATATGACTTTGAGATTAAGCACATCAAGGGAAAATGAAATCAAGTGGTTGATGCACTCAACACGAGAGTTAATGAAATGAATATTACAACCATTAGCATGTACATGAATGATTTAAAGGATACATTATTGCAGAATAAAATTTAGATCAACATTATATAAAAATAAATGAAACATTACAACAAGGTAATTTTCAATAGAAATTTAATTATTATGAGTTGAAAGAAGATGAAGTTCTCATGTACAAAGGAAAGGTATATGTGTCAAATTCCAATGAGCTGAAAAATGAAGTGATAAAGGAAATGCATAATGTGCCATATGCTAGGAACCCAATATATCAAAAGAGAATTGCATCTATAAGAATCCAATATTTTTGGCTAGTAATGAAGAAAAAAGTGGCTAATTATATAGCCAGATGTCTAGAGTGTCAGAAGGTGAAGACCGAACATAGGCATTGTATCGAGTTATTGTAGCCATTTCCCATTACAGAATGGAAGTGGGAAGTAGTTATGGTTTATTTTATTACTAAGCTATGCAGAATAGTGAAGAAACACGATTCCATCATGGTGGTCGTGAACAAATTAACTAAGGAGACACATTTTATTCCTATGAAGACAACACACAAGGCAACAAACATTGTAGAGATCTACATGAAGGAAGTTGCTAGGCTACATGGGGTGCCTAAGGAAGTAGTTTCAGACAGAGATACAAAGTTCAAATTTAATTTTTGGAAAGGTTTGTTCAAGGGCTTTGAGAAAAATCTAAATCTCAGTACAATGTATCACCCAAAGTCAAATGGGAAAACAAAGAATACTAATAGAATACTTGAGGACATGATCATAATGCATGTGATGGATCAATCAACAAAGTGGGAAGATTGTATTCACTTAGTTGAATTTGCATACAATAATGGGTATCATGCCTCATTAAAAATGAGTCTATTTGAATAATTGTATGGTAGGAAGTTTAACACACCAGTGAGTTCAGATAATCCAACAGACAGGGAAATTGTCGGGTGAGATTTGTTGAAGGAAATGGAAGAGAAAATGGAAAAGATCAAGCAAAATTTAAAGGTTTCCCAAGATAGGAAGAAAAATTACGCATACAAGAATATAGTGTTTATAGATTTTAAAGTGGGTGAACATGTGTTTTTAAAAGTGAAGGAGAAAATAAGTTCGCTAAGATTAGATTATTTCCCAAAGTTGGCAGCAAGATATTGTGGACCTTTTGAAATATTAGAAAAAGATAGGGCTAGTTGCATACATGCTAGCATTTCCTGCATCCATGAGAGTGCATAATGTATTTTATGTGTCATTATTAAAGAAATATGTACTTGACCCTAACCACATAATTGATTGTATTGTGATCCATGTGGAGAACAAAGAATATTTCTGGGTGGAACCAATACGCATCTTGGATCAAAAAGTCAAAGTGCTCAAGAACAAGGCCATAGGGATGGTAAAGGTTCAATGGACCTACTACAGTCATGAAGATGCTACATGGGAGCATGAAAAAACATGTGGGAAGAATACCTACAAATGTTTTCCAATTTTGAAGAAAACAAAATGCAAGACTCCCTTTTTAGCAGCTAGAGTTCTAGAACCATATATCAAAGTCCTAGTCAACCTCCGCTAGGGGCCATGATAAAATAATGGCATGTTCCTTGGGTTAGCCTTGATAAATGAATGGTACATTTCTTGGGTTATCCCTGATAAACAAATGGTGCATTCCTTGGGTCAACGGGTTGAGACAAATATGAGATTTTGGTTGGAAATGTTGTTGGAATTGTAAAATTGTAGAATTTTATTTTCTAAGTATTGTGATGTAAATTTGTATATGTATAAAAATGTAGTGTGCATCGAGGATGACACACAATTGTAGGGGAGGGGGAATGTAACATCCCCACTATGATACCCAATTTAATTAATGGTTAATGTAGATACAATATGTGGCCCTGGCCAAGTGATGTATATGTGAAATGTATTTCTAAATTTTAATAATAAAATGTGATTCTAGTTGCTAAGGGGACATGGATAGAGATGGGGGATGGATTAATCCACAAGAGAGGGGAGGGTATAAAAGAGTTTATAAGAGAGGGGGTCCAAGGGGGATTACCCATGTCTATTAATTCAACCCACAATCTTGAATTTTATTATGACTATGTATTAAACTCTATTTTATGATTGAGTATCCCCAAAGCCAATCATTGAATGAATGTAAGAGGGTGGGTGTGGTAAGTCACATCCCATGGTTATTGGGACCATGGGGGCTGAGTAAAATCATCTTGGGGAAGTGTGTGAGTCAAACAAATAAGACAAAGGATAAAAATTCATATGGGAAGTGACAATAGTTTTGGATAGTCACGTTTTGGGTATGAACAACAAGTAGAGAGCAAGAAAGAGAGCTAGGAGATGGAGCATCCATGGAGGGAGAATTATAGAGAATGTTGGAGAATTTTTGGAGTGTATTTGGGGCTGAAGACTAAATATCTAGGTTTTCAGGCATGAAGACTGAACTCTTGTGTGAGTTTCATTGTAACAACAAGTGTTTGCTAGTAGTTTTCCTAACAATGAGTTCCATTGACTTCCCAACAGAGAGATTCATAGTTACATGTGACACAGATATGTTGATAAACGAATGGGATGCCCAAGAGATTGATATCAATGAAGGGGTACATTCCTTAGGTTGGGAAGGTCAAGAGGAAGGGAGATGGTGAAAAATCGGGATAGTTGTAGGAGAATACCAATGGGTTGTGGGATTTCTGAGCTGTGAGTGGACAGTGAGAGACCACCCTCTTTTTTGGATTGCTAGCTCCATATTAGGGGTTAATGTATATTAATATTTGGAACAAAAAGTGTATGTTTGGGTGGAATTTCCATCCCAAGCAGTTGGTTGCACAATTGTTTAATACAAGATAAGTGTTTGATCTTGTTTCTGTTAGCATTGTGAGTTTATTTTTTGTGCATTAACTTTGAAATTAAGAATAATTTATATGTTTCTGTAATAAGCTATTTATTGCATTCATCTATGATTTTAGCATGATTTAGATGCATTTAATAATTGGTATCATACAATAGTTAAATCTGGTTGTAATTCATAGTTGGAAGCTATAGGAAATTAATTAGCTAACATAAATTTTAATTTATTAGTTTTTCGATACTTAATGGACCTCGACTGGGTTGGGGGACATTAAAATATTACCATATTAAAGATCCCTCTCAAAGTCACTAATTTGAGCTCTTAAATAGTTCATCCTTAATATCCTTCGACTTACATGGATTAGTTCAAAATCTTAAAGGTATAGTTACTGGTGAGTAGGGATTTATACCCCTATTGCATGCTCTCCCCAATCATAGCAATCCATATATTTTGAAAATAGGGACCCCACACTTCTATTTAGACTCCATGCCTTAGTTGAGACTCTACACCTCCATTAACAATTCATTGGTTATGGTCAACACCTATATGTTGGCACGTTGGAAAGGCTTTTCCCCATGTCCTGCACATGCAATAATCACACACATATCACACAAATCGATATCATGTAAGAATCATAACAATAAATGTATTAATATTACTAGTTATCCTCCTCATATATTTATTGTTTGAACCCAAACTAGAGTTCTCCCAAACAACCATATCCACTCATGTCACCCTCAAGTGACTAATTGTCTTGAACCACTAAGATTAATGAAATTGTTTTTGAATATATGTGTGTAGATATGAAATATAAGCAATATAAAATCAACTCAATTGGTTTCACTAAGTTTTTACAACATTTTATTTGGCTTCCTTATCCTTCTTCTTTCTTTAATCAACCTCACCCAGAAGTCATGTGGGTCCTGTCCACTTGGCACAAGTTGCACTTGTTCACAACATAAGTATTCATTCCATGATCAAACACACACACACACACACACACACATACCATAATGTGTACACTAATCTACTCAACAATTAAGAATATCAAATGTGTCGAGTTAATCAAGTACATTCCATAAGTCACATACATAAAAAACAATTAGAAACATGGTCACTAAACTCTTTAGACAATCCTAGGATTAACCTCCTAATCCTTCTCAAGGTAGAGTTAGGAAAGGAGGGGCATTACAATACTTGTTAGATTTGTACCATTTCATTTGGTTTTCCATCAAGGTGATTTTGCTTTCATACTCTTTCATTTTCTTCTCTACACATTCATATTTATGAACATTAGTTTGTGCAATAGTTAAACTAGAAGAAGCAGAGGAAATCAAATTCATATTTCTCCTTTCCACCACCATAGTCTCACTAGTGAGCACAACTTCAGAATCCAAGTTGTTTCTCCTTCTTTTATGCTTCTTCCTTATCACTTGCTTTATTTGTTTATCAAATGAAAACAATTCTAGATTGGTAACCTCATCTATTAGTGTTGGAATAGGCCCATCACCTCTTGCAACTATGCCTATGTTGGAAAATTGGTCATCATTATTGTAAACCTTAGAAGAAGCCTTAAATCAAATCCCAAAAGCCTCTAAAAGTGATAATGATGTGTCCACTTGAAGAAGCCTTTAAGAGCCTTGAAGGACCCTTGACATAAGTGTATATAACTACAAAGTGGTCCCCTTATGCTGTATCTTTTAAGCATGTCCTTCATAGGATGAGATAACATGTGGTTGATTCCACATGCCCACTTTGATTTGTGCACAAATGGAGCCTTGAAGGAGCCCATAAAACCAAGAGAAGAATCCCCTAAAGCCAAGTGAATAAGCCTATAAAGCCAAGAGAACAATCCCCTAAAGTAAAGTGAAAAATCCCCTAAGGTCGACCATCCTTAAGGAAGAGGTGCGACCCAAAATTTGTGACACTTGGTTGCACCCCCTCATGTGGAGAAGAGTCATATAAATAAGAGGATCATCATTTGGCATTTGGATCACATCAATTTGAATTAGCCAAGGAAGAGGAGTGAATGTCATATGAGAGGAGAAAATTTCCAAGGGAAGATGAAGTGAAGAAGGGAGAAATTCCAAGGGAAGATGAAGTCTTGTCATCATTTGTTCAAGGGTTTTGTTTGAAGGTCATCTTGGACTTTTTGATACAACAGTTTTTCTAGAATGATTCAGATAGCGAAAATTAAAGGTGTTTTATAAGAGATAATGAAGGATCTTGGGTATGAATTTCAGGTCTTGACACTTTTATAGAATTTTTTTTCCTCACTCCATGCATCTTGCTTTGATGGCCTTCCATTTCCCTATGCATACTTAAATTCCCCTTTTTGTTCACTCAAGAGCTAAAGATTCATATTTTTGTCCATATACGCGACCTACCAGTTAGACAACTCGTGTATATGCAGGTTGCTCCACTAGAGCCCACATACATTGGGTTGGGTGATAAAAAATTAAAAAATATGTCGGGTTTCCATGCCATGTCACGTGATCCATGATTCTTGACCTTCCATATATTGGAAACGCTTTAACTCGACCCTTCAATTCCATTTGAAGGCTATAAATTGAGCTATATCCAAGTCTTGAAGGAGGATTCAACACATTGAGAGAAAAGACACTCTGGAGAAATTTCACTTCATATTGAGTCTTCATATTGAGTCTGCATCCCTTTGTCCTTGAAAGTGTGAACTTCTTGTGTTCATCCCACAAGCTCTTCCTATCTTGTGATGGAGAACTTCATTGACTCCTACTTTTGAGCTTACCTTTGTGTAGGATTGAAGTGGTGGAGGCCCAACTGGAGGGACACTTTTTCTCGGTTCCAATATGTGTCATTACAGAAGTTTGTCACCTATGTACTGCTATTGATTACATTAATAGAAATTCTCTTTTCTCGTCCAATTGATATCTTGAAAATATTTGTATTTCTTTCCATGGGAATATTTTTTATGTATGTTAATGGATTATGATAATTTATATGATAAAATTATATATCATCACCATATGCTTGTTTATCTTAGTTGTTGAGAACAACTTGCAAGTATAAATTTTTGGGTCGTGTGCTCAACGGTGGTCTTCTTCGAACGTTCGGACGAGGTAGGCTTCTAGTCTTCTCTTGTTAGCAGTTAATTTATATACTATACTTGATATTATTGATTTCTGGGTGTTGTTATGTCTTTTGTGGTTTTCCCCTAGCCATAGAGATATTTTCCTCATAACAGACTCATTACAGGTTTGGAGTTATACTCAATGGAAGTTGAGTTTTTTAAAACTATGTTTTTCTTATTCAAAACAATTCATATTTCCATTTTCACTATAAAAAAATTTCGGGAATGATTCAAGGAGAAAAAATTGGAGTAATTTTAGAGAAGATATCAAAGAATATTGGGTACAAATTTCAAATCCTGATTCATTACATGTATGGAGTTATACTTGTTGGAAGTTAGGGTTTGTGACTAATCCATAAACTAGTCCTGAACGAGTATTGAAGACAAAATGATTATATTTGAAGCTTGGTTGGTCCAAATTGAATTTCACTTGTTCCATTAGAAGGAGAACATATCCTAATATCTCAGGTCTAAGTTTTAGAATAAAAAATGGAAAATTGAGATCACGGTGAATCTTACAAGTTTTCATATTTGAGGTACAATTCTGAGCAATTTTGTATGCATATTTAAGAAGTGATTTTGGGATTGTATTTGAAAGTTGATTTGATCTTTGTATCATTATTTAAAATATTCCAAGGGGATTGGTTTCTCCTTCTAGTATGTGCTGGAAATCTTAGTTAGTGGGTGCTTCCTTCAAGTGGACGAAATCGCGAAGCGACGAAATCGCGAAGGTGGACAATATTGTGAAGCGGTGAAATCGTGAAGTGGAGAAATCGCGAGAAGATCCGGGCCGTAGGATTTGGGGTATCTACGAAGGTTCAATAGCCGTTAGATATGGTGAGTTTGCAAGGCGGAAAAGTCCAAGAGTCATCCAACTCTCCAAAACTGTGAAGGAATCCTGGACGTCCATTGAGGACAGTCGTGGATCATTGATCAAGAGGACGTGTGGCAAAAGGTCAAAGCACCACAAAGACTCCATGTCGGAGTTTCACAAGTCGTGAAATCCAAAGGAAAGAGGTTCAAACTTGTGATATGCGAGATCAAGAAAAGATCTTGACTGTCATATCACCAAGGATTATGGACCGTCGATTTGAGCTCAATCTCGAAGCTTTGCCTATCGCGACTTGGAGTGACGAGAATCTCTATCTAAGGATCAACGAGTTGCGAGATCATGAAAAGATCAAGACCATCAGATCAACAAGAACAAGGACCGTTGATCTAAGATCCATCTTGGAGTCTCTCCTATCATGACTTGAAGTGACGAGAATATCCATCTAAGGAACAGTGAGATGCGAGATCGTGAAAAGATCAGGACCATCGGATCACCAAGAACGTGGACCGTTGATCTGAGCTCCATCTCGGAGCTTCGCTTATCGTGACTTGGAGTGATGAGAACCTCCATCTAAGGAACAACGAGATGCGAGATCGCGAAAAGATTAGGACGATCACCAAGAACGTGGACCGTTGATCTGAGCTCCATATCGAAGCTTCACCTATCACGACTTGGAGTGATGAGAACCTCCATATTAGGAACAACGATATGCAAAATCACGATTCAATCGCAGTTGTCAGATCAAGGTGTGATCTGGATCATTGATCCGACTCTATTTCGGAGTTTTGCGAATCGCGACTTTGAGAGGCAAGAAACATAACCAAAAGAATGCCAAAATCATGATATGTGAAATCATGATATGATCTGAGCTGTTGAATCAAGATCAGATCTAAACCGTCGAATCATAGGACAAGTGGCAAGCGATTGGAATTTCGTTGACTTGGAGTCAACAGAGCATGGTGTGGAAACTCGTGAAATATGAAGCGCCTTTTGGCACAGACTATGGTCACCGCCGGTGGTCACGAGAAGGGAAGAATCAGTTCAGATAAGCTCCATTTCGAGGTTTCGGGGATCGCGACTTGGAGAGTCAAGATGCCTCATCTCCAGATTCATGAAATGTGAAATCGCGAAAGCGCTTTATGCATAAGCACGTGGTCACAGCCATTGGGCACATTGATGGAAGATGGAGGAAGAAGCTAGAGGTGCTAAGTTTCACCACAGGGATACCGAAATGCGGAATTACGAAATGGCAAAACAGGCACAAGATTATTTATTCTTAATCCAACAATTCAGGTGAAGTTGAACAAGATCGAAGGGCCACTTTTGCGCTTCTCAGTGTAACAGCTAAAACAAATGATGATCTCTGCCA
>CBVK0102141764.1:0-20381 GCA_900067695.1 Picea abies
AAATTAAATAAATTTAAGTTTTTCATAACCACCAAAAACTTTACCATATTATATATATATATATATATATATATATATATATATATATATTAACAATTAAAAGTGCTTGGGCAAGTAAGCATGGTTGGAGAAACAATTATTAAAAGTTTGTTTTGCATAGTGGAATATATTGTCCTGTCATAAGATGTGAGAGGGGTGTATAAAACTTTTCATTCAAGAAGTTATCAACATTTTACATCTATTTCCGTTTAAGAAGAAGTTGTGATATTATAGGAGAGAAAAATATGAAGTATATGTTAATGTGGACCATTACATCTTTTCAAATGTTTAAGCATTAATTTGGTAGGTGATCATCAACGTAAGCTCTTGAATCTCTAGAAAAGCATAAGATGGAAATAGGGAGGATTTGTTACTTTATTTGTTCTTAATTGTGGTAAAATCATTAATTCATACTTACAAGATAGGTTTATGGATATGTTGTTTTGTATGAATAATGAATGATAGATATGTTGTTCGGGATTAATAATGAATCAAATGGTACTAAATAATTATTAAAATAATATTAATTGTAAAGATAATAAATAACATTAAAACATATATAGATGATTCAAAAAATATCATTAATGTTGAATAATTTATAAAGTTATAATCTACATAATCTAAATTACAAAAAATATCTATAAACATTTATTGAAAATTCACAAATCTCATATTAAAATATATATATATATATAAATTTTATATAAAAATTTGAAAATGTAAAAAAAAATTGCTCTTTTGTCCTACACACATAATTACCTCAATTCACTTCGGCGTTTCTTTTACATTTGCTCGGCTATTGCGCTCTGTTTATTTTTTTCACACTTAACTATCTTGAAAATTATATACCCGAAAATGTGTGTCCAGTCCGTATTTATAATCGATGCCGTACAAGTGCCGAAGAAACCGATAATTTTCTATATTGTCTTCTATATTGTGTGCAGTAAAATAAGAGAGGATAACATCTATATTGTCTTCGTATTGATTACAGTGTTATGACTTGACTTGCCTGTTTAAGGCGATGGTAATACCATTAATCCCGGCATTGCCACAATACCAAAAACAGCATCACTGCAGCATTTATCACCAAATTTATGCACCACTGGCAAGGAATGAAAAGAAGAGGAAGAGAATCAAGTTTTTTGCGGGGTTCATGCTGGAGGGTAATAACCAAGCCTTGAACAATAACTTGTATATGACCATCAATCCTGTTGATGGAGGATTTGGAAAAAACATAAACAAGAAAGACGTGAAAAAAATAGTGAAGGTGGGTTTATTGAAGGAGGCGCTGGAGATTTTACATTACACAGAGCAGCCGGACATGTGGGTGGAGTGTATGTCTCTCTCTTGCAGACTTGTATTGATGTGAAAGCATGGCCAGAAGGCCAGCGCGTCCATGCCCACATGATCAAAACGGGTTTCAAGTCAGGCGTCTATTTGAGTAACATTATTCTCACTATGTACATGAAGTGTGGAAGATTATTGGATGCACGCCAAATGTTTGACAAAATGTCCCAAAGAAATACAGTGTCATGGACCACAATGATTTCAGGATATGCACAATATGGGTTTGCGGAGGAGGCTTTGAGGCTCTTTTATCAAATGCATTGCGAAGGAGTGGAGCTTAACGCGTTTACATTTGTCAGGGCTGTCAGGGCTATGGCTGAGGTAGAGGCTCTGGAGTTTGGAAGACAAGCTCATGGGTTGATTATCAAAATTGGTTGTGTGTCAAACTTGTTTTTGGAGAGTGTCCTCGTTGATCTGTATGGTAAGTGTGGAAAAATTGCAGATGCATTCCAAGTGTTTGACAGAATGCCTGAACGAGATGTTGTTTCGTGGACTGCAATGATTGCAGGCTGTGTCAAGCAGGGTCATGGTGAGGACGCCTTGATACTTTTCTGTCAAATGCAAAGCCAAGGAGTGGAGCCCAATCAGTTTACTGTTGCGAGCTTGCTGAAAGCATGTGCTGAGGTGAGCGCTCTAAGACACGGCAAACAGGTCCATGCTGCCATCATTCGGACCAAAGTCAGGCCTGATGCTTATGTGGGTAGTGCCCTTATTGATATGTATGTCAAGTGTGGCTGTGTGTTGGATGCCCGGCAAGTGTTTGATGGAATGCACAAACGGAATAATGTTCTGTGGACTGCAATGATTGCAGGGTATGCACAGAATGGTTGTGGTGAGGAGGCCATAGCACTTTTTCGGCAAATGCAAAGAGCAGGCATAAAGTCTAACAACTTTACTCTTGTCAGTGTTCTCAGGGCATGTGTTCTGCTGGAAGATCTGAAACATGGAAAGCAGGTCCATGCCAGGATCATAAAGAATGAGTATGAACCAAATACACATTTGTGGAGTACTCTTGTTGGCTTGTATGGCAAGTGTGGGGATCTGGCATATGCAGGGCGTCTCTTTTCGGGGATTCCCATACAGGATGTTGTTTCGTGGACTGCGATGATTGCGGGATATGTTCAACAGGGATTTAATGAGGAGGCCCTAGTACTTTTTGAGCAAATGAGACGAGAGGGGGTGAAACCAAATCAATTTACCTATACAAGCGTTCTTAGAGCATGTGCTGGGCTAGAAGCTCTGGAGCAGGGCAAGCAGATTCATGGTTCCATTAACAAAACTCAATTCGAATCCAACGTCTATGTGGGGAGTGCTCTTATTGACCTGTATGCTAAGTGTGGGAGTTTGGTTCAAGCACAATATGTGTTTGACAGCATGCCCAGCCGAAACACAGTCTCTTGGAATGTGATAATTTTAGGATATTTAAGACATAGGTGTAGTAAAGAGGCACTGAAACTCTTGTACCGAATGCTTGAGTCAGGCATGAAGCCAGAGGAGTCTATCGTTATCAGTGTTCTAAATGCATGCGGAAGTTCTCACAGTTACGCGGACAAGTCCATCCCTATGTGTTCAGAAATAAGTTCATTGCAGTCCACATATTGATTATACTTCTGTATACCATTATATCAAGCACAGGATGAAGTGCATGGATGCCATGTGTTTGGATAGTATTTTTTGTAGAATATGGCAAACAGGACGATGTGTCACAGGTGCTGTTTGAAGCATTTTAATGGTTGCACGATGAAGCTATGAAATTGGGCTAACTTTCGTTTGGCAGGCTCCTTAATTGTTGTGTTTGGCACCAATGGCACTGCAATCGTGTTTACGCTTTCATGGTTGACAAGTAGATTAAGCTTGATGTCTTTTCAAGATTTCCCTAGTTGGCATATTCCCACAACAGGAACTGCATAAAATATTTGTAACAATGCTTTAATAAGAGTTATTTCATACAATGTAGTATGCGGAGAGCAAGCTTGAGAAGATATATTACTCTCCACAGAACTCCTATGCATTCATAGTGGATCTGGTTGAATTCATCCTCAGAGTCAAAACTAGGGTATAATACCGGTACTGTCATCCTGATTGGCAGTTTGAACAGGGATCCTATGTCATCAAGGAATGACATTTGAATCTTGATCCTTTCTGGTGGTAAGCATTGTGATACCCATAGAGTTATAACTATGGAGCTAGGAAAACATGCAAAAAGAATGATGTACTATGCTCTACAGGTACTTGTGCTAACATGATGAGTACTGCTGATGACAACAGGGCCAAGGAGCTAAAATATACAGAGCATTTCACACTAATATCATGTTGTCTGCATTTCCTCACAGCAGACATAATTTGATTTTGAATGGAAAACAGTATTCCTATCCTGCCTCCTAGTTGAGTTGAGATGCTGTCTTATCTTACTATAGAGGAGTATGAGGCTGTACTTCTGATGGCAAATTGTTACTTGCACAGGGTGGTTATCATGATGTTGGGAGTCAGGGAGGGGAGTAGATCTCATCAACAAGCTATCACCACAGAATGTTAACTCTTCATATTGCAGACAGTTGAACAACTGTTGAGGTCAGTATAGTCGCTTGGTGATGTAAATTTTTGCCTCCGATCTGAATATAGTTAACCTACGTTAACCTACATGGTGGAAGGAAACGTTCAGTTATTAATCAAGAGACTGATGGCTACAGCATAGATTTATATTCTGGAAGATCTGTGAACTCCTTTGATTTTGTACCTTTTTTTAACAGGAGAAGCTATACTAATTCAGAAGACAGCATCAGAATGGTAAAAATTAGGATTTAGTCTTTAACTTAATGGTAGAGGTATTGGTTCACCCAGGTACCAGTTGATTATCCCAAAGATAAGCTACAAGCCAAACACACATGTTCTTATTTGTTTTCATCTTTACGATAAGTCAACATTTGCACCAAAACATGCTATTTGCTATGAAAAGTGACCAGAGAAATTATAATATAGGCATGTCTTTATATCGTTTTTCATGTAAACCACTGCAAGGAAAATGGTCCCATTTGACCTTACTATTATGTTTGTACATTCGTTAGACCATGTGAGGAACAATTCTGTTAGTTAACTATGGCTTGTAAGGGTACTTGTGGCTAGCTCTACTCAAGTTAATTGACCTATTTGATGTGGGTAATAATAGACTGGCGAGGATTACTCTCAATTTTGTGTCAAAACAGATAAATAAACAAAAAGGTCATATTTACATCTGTATTTACTTTCAAATAAACAAATGCGATCAACCAATAATGTTTGCAAGAGTGACTCCTTTTTTGGGTTGGATAAACCCTTTTTGATGGGAAAGGGTATATCATCAACCTTAAGAAGACTTTTGGCTACAAAGTTGGGACCGAGGGGTATCTACTCTGTCCAAGTCATCCAGGACTTGCACCTAGCTGCATCCTTAAAGACTGCATCAGCACAGGGATAGAATGACTCCTTGATACACAAATCTGTTGAAAGGATTTTTAAGGATCATCTTTAAGTTAAATGTAGGCTATCTAAATTAGTCCTGGCATATTCTTTTCAAAAAATTTATAGTTAGATGATGCCCTGAGAAACTAAATTCTGATTGGTTAGTCTCACCTTAGCAAGGCTCTAGAAGATTCAAATAGCCGAGCACCTCTATAAAAGGGTCCTAGAGAGTGCTGCATTGATCTTCTTCTCTGGTATTTTCAGGTTAGAGGGATTCTATCTCGTTGTCATAAAATTTAACAGCTTGCTTTATTATCTCATTCTTTGTTTGGACCAAGTTAACAAGAGTCATGAAGTTTAACAACTTGCTTTATTATCTGTTTCTTTGTTTGGACCGAGTTAACAAGACTATTTAATACTAGTAGACCAACTTATCTATTAGATGTGTTTGGTTTATAATTAAGCCATTGCAATACTCGGATTTAATTAGGTTGGATGCCTCACCCATTAGTGAATGATTTAGCCATATCATGAGCTTATCTGATGGAAACAAAAACTATATTATAATTTTGAAATTGCATGACCTTAGCTTTAACTATTACATTTATATACAAAACATGGTGTTGGGTCATTCTACACTTGTGCGCGTCCTTCTTAACGTTTGGGGGTTGAAGACCCAGGGTTCATCCAAAGTCGAGCAACAAAAACCCCAAGGCATTGGCATTTCAATCCTCAACCAAAGACTGAAGGTCTCACCTGAGACACCATGAGAATCACAGAGACCATAGGGTCTTGTGTCGGTGATGAAGGATTAATTACACAGGGGGGGTTGAAGACCCAGGGTTCATCCAAAGTCGAGCAACAAAAACCCCAAGGCATTGGCATTTCAATCCTCAACCAAAGACTGAAGGTCTCACCTGAGACACCATGAGAATCACAGAGACCATAGGGTCTTGTGTCGGTGATGAAGGATTAATTACACAGGAATCCATTCGGGTTAGCATTCATACAATCCATTGCAATCTACTCAATGACTAACAACATATAACATCTCATACATTCAATTGACACATGATCAACACATTATAAGTCCAGAACCACTGCATCTTTGTTATCTTCATTCAACCATTCACAGACATATATTAAGCAACTCATCAATTAACAACCACAGAGCTCTTCACTCTCATACATTTTCTCAGTATTACATTGCATAGCGCCATGCATTTTCTTTCAAACTCTGTAGACATTATGCACCCAGACTCACAACTAAATACATTACAAAACATAGGCTCAAAGTGAGCTCAAGGACATTGACAACAACACTAGCTAACCAATTAGATAACTAAAATGACTAACCAACTAACTAACCAACTGACCAATTCATTTTTTGTTGTCGTTACTCCCGTTTATCTGCTTATTGGCTCTCACACTTTGTCACTTTCAGTTTTTCCCCACTCGCCCCTCTGACTACCAGTCCCGCAGATTTCTGTCACCCACATGCATTCCACGTAGCCTCTATGGAGTCATGGCCACTTTAACTACCTTGCTAGCTCATTTCCTTATTGTTCCATGATCTCTCGTGCTACTTGAAGTAACCAATTGAGAAGATTTCCTTAAGATTCTTTTCTTGATTTTGGTGTGCATGTAGTGTTTACTTAATCTCCGGTGCGCATCACAAAACTCGAACCGACGCGCATTGACAGATCTTGTACGTGCGTGCATTAGTAAAACTTGACCTGGTGCACGCGCCTCGTGTCACCTACTACACAACTGCTTAAGTGCACGCAAAAATTGGATAGATGTGCACAACTATGTTTGTGCACGCACGTAATCTTTACCCAAAAGTTTGGGTATCAACAGGCATCCACCACTATTATTTGGCCCATCCTCGAGTGAAGTGCCTCTTGGAGTGACTGGTGCGATGGACGGAAATCTCTTCTTGAGCTCCTACACGAACTCCTTGAATTGGCTATTAGACTCATTGAGGGTGTCATGAAGTTCCTGGATGAGGTGAAAAACATCATCTGCAACAACTGTTGTGACTTGAGGCGCTGTCAGGGCCATTGTTTCTATCGTCTTGATTAAGGGGGCGACAATGACCTACGCGTCTATCAACTGAGTATAAAGGATTAAGACCTTATCAGCCGCAGTAGTGATTATCTTTGAGATGCTTTGTTGCTAAGCTCAAACAAAAACGATCTCCTTAATTCTGGTCGCAATAGCTGCCATCGCAGCTTAACGCTTGCCAGGAGGTAGAGAAGCCAAGCTGCTCTTTCGTTGTGCAACCTCGCGAACTCTGTCATCAATGGTGCTCAATTTGGGGGAGTTCTGTAGATGAGTCCATAAAGTGAAGCTATGTTTGACCACCCTTGAAAAATTCCCTTAGTCTGTGTTGGTTGTCCCGAACGATTGCTTTGGCCAAGGAAATTTTGTTCTGTAGTCAAGCCACCTCCGGGGTGGTCTATTGGAGTGCGAGCGGAGGGCCATAAGTTGTGAATCTAAATTTTGTGGCGAGCCTTTATGACTGAAATTTTGACACAAGGAGGAATGTTGTGACGTTCTTCTGAGGCGGTCGATATCTGCGCATATAAGTTGTCCACCATCCTGATAAGGTCATTGAATAATGTACTACTCTTAGTATGTTGAGCCTTTGTGTTTGCATGGGCCGCAACCTCTATGTCATATCGTTGTTGTAAGGCTTGGTGAGCCTGAACCTCCTGTTCATAACACACGCATCTCTGATTGTGTGCGACAATTTCAACTTGGTTTTGCAATTGTAACTATGCATGAGCTTGCCCAAGTGTTTGGTGTTGATAGCCCAACTTGGAAAGTAGAGTAGTAATACAGTCTTGCACCATTGGAGTTGGAGTTGGTGCCAAAGGGATGCCGATATTAACAATGTTTGTTGGATTGAGTACTGAATGGTCGAATTGAAGGATTCGTGTGAGAGTATTGCAGTTGGGCACATAAGACAATGGACGAGGTGGAGTATCATGTGGCAACATTGTACCTACGAGTTGGAGACATAAATGGTCAACATTACGGGTAGCCTTCGACTGGATTCGTTGTTGTTGTAACAACTATATATTGAGAGTAGTGATCAAAGTCGCAACTGCAGGTGCCATCTATACTAGACTCGACTGGACAAGGGAAGTATCTATGCGAACAGTTGGATCGGTTCGTTGTGTTTTTGTACTGGCCAGGGTGGACCATGTTGACTATTGCGCGGGAAGGGATGAAGGGGTCGTTGTCCGTGGATCGACATTCCCTTGTTCAGGACTGGACCCGAGGTTAAGAGGATCTATAGATGTAGGGTCTTGAGGCCTTTTGGACGATTTCTTGTCCTTGTATCCCCCTCCAGTGTGAATTGTGCATTGTACCTTCAACCGTGCAACTTCAACCTACTTTCTGTCTTAGTTGCACTTAGTGCACATTTTTAGAGTGGCCATCTCTTCATCCGAAACTGATTGTCAGCCACTTGGCTACTCCCTAATGAATGTCCTCTTCTGTAATGAAAAACAGAAGCAACACCATTGCAACCCCTTGGTCATCACTGAGATAGATATAAACATTATGGAAATTACATTCAAACACAAGTTAGTTGGCATACATGTTGATAATACTGCGTGGGATGCGCACTTGCGAAGCAGTTTCCTAGATAAGTTGTTGGTACCATTTTTGAAAGAGTTTTTCAGTGGACTCTTGAATGACATGGTCCCTATTGATGTGTAATCAAAGGAATTGAGGAGTTGCAAATACAGGGCCAATCTCAACAGTGAGTTCAAATCCTGGAGGGGGCCTCCAGAGAACCATGGCGAAAATCAACAGGATACAAATGTAGTGGAAGTCCTTCCCAAATTTCTAGGCATCCAAGTAGTCGTCAATGAATTCATTAAAGAATATAACGTTCCCAAGCAAGTTTGACACCTACTAGACACCACTCAGCTCCTATGACGACCTCGAGTGGAAACTCTTCCTTTGTATAGTGACACAAGATTTTACAAACCAGCAATTGGGTGGAAAACCGAACTGGTTGAGTATTAATTTCAGAGATCACCACCCCATGCGTTCCTCGACGTGTGTTTTACTTTCCATACACAATCATTCTGGGCAATGTCTTTAGAAGTTAGCGCTTTTTCGGGTTCCTCACCATGCATGGGTAAGTTGGTAACCCTCTGGATTGTTGCTTCATCAACTATATATTCGCCCCCAGGAAAAGGTATCCACCATGTAGGAGAGTAAGTATAAGGATAACGTAGATGGTCACTAACCCCACATGGCCAAAGTGAGGGAAACCGACCAAGGATAGTATGTCATCCCGACGAAGTGGTTTGGCCCAGTCTTGTGTGAGCACTAGTTTTTGATGTTGATTTTGTAGATTTGTGAGGTATTCCCACAAGAGGTCGAGATGTTAGGCTTGTGGGAATCTTTGTTGGCACTAGATCAACCTTTCGTTTCAATGAAATCGACCTTGGAATGAGGCTAGGGCCTCATGGGCAAGTTAATGGGCTTTGTGGGCTTGTGTTGGGGTTTTACACCGACAAAAGGAATACAATATTCTAATTAATTATTGAGTTTATAAGGGGTCGTAATCTCACTCATAAGACTCCTATATAAGGAGAGGGGAGATTGTGACAAAACACATGGTGACATAGTGTCATGATGGAGTTGGCATAAGTAAAGTCTGCACTTGTGTCAAGGAGCTTGATAATTTCAGTAAGGAAATTTTTGCAGCAATAGAAAATCTGGCCTAGGGCTAAAGGACTTTCTATTTTCTGTTTTGGACAGGGAAATCACACCGCATGTGTGGAGAAGAGAGACATCGACAGAAGGAAAGACGGTTGCATGTGTGGTGCGAACCTTACGAAAGCGTCCATACGAGATTTTAGTACATGTATGCAGGATGCAGTGGGAATAGTTGTGCATGTACACAGGTTGCAGTGGGAACAATCGCGTATGTATGTTGGTTCCAGGAAGGATAGTCGCATACGTCCGAACAGGTTCTTCTGAGAATGAACATGTCCATACATGATGATGTCAATAATAGTACGGGTGACATCAATAGGCCATATAGGCGGTCTACAACAAATTTGTAAGTTGGGATTTGTCCCGAGAAGTTTCGTTGATTTTGTGGTTGTAGAGAGGATTGGTTTTATCCTCAGATTTGGTGATTTTTGTAAGCTATTGAGAGGGATGGTTTTTCCCTCATAATTTTTGAATTTGACAAGAGTTACAAAACATAAATTTTGTGTCTCATGTGTTGATGATTCATCTTTGATGTTGTTGTTTTCACTATTATATTTTCCAGTGAATAATTTCAGTGTAAAATTGTTTAGTGATAATAACGATGGTTCATTGTTAGCTCACTAGGAAGCAACTTTCGGATTTGAAATTAGTCACATAGAGTTGCATGTGAAAATGGACATGGTGTTATAGATGATGCTTTAAAGAGAATGGGATCATCTTGAGAGACATGTGTGCTACAACACTAGAAGATTGTTGTCCTTGTTCTTAGCAGGTCACCATGGTGAACACACTAAAAATTGAGGACAGGTTGGAAGGAGAAACTAACTTTCGGACTTTGAAGTCTAGGGTGTTTCTTATGTTGGAAGAAAATGATCTCAAGGAGTTTTTTGAGAGCGTGGTTACTAGTCTTATCGATGTGCAAGAGTTGGCAGCTCACAAGAAGAAGGAAGTGAAGGCCAAGCAGGGGTTGCTAGAATCCATAAATGATCACTTTATTCCTCACATTGCCAAGAAGACATCTTTCAAGGAAATGAATGATGCTTTGGTAGGTGTGTACCAAAATGAGAATACAAGCAGGAAGTTGCATTTGAAGCACCAACTTCAAGTTGTCAAGATGTCCAGTGAGGACAAAATTGTGAACTATCTTATGAAGATTACACAGATATGAGATCAACTTGTGGCCATCGGTTATAAGATGGAGGATGCTAAGTTGGTGAATGTGTTGTTGAGAGGTCTTCCTAGGTCTTGGGCACCATTTGTGTAGGGGATATGTGCACGAGAGAATTTATCAGACTATCATAGACTATGTACTAATTGTATCTAGGAGGAGACTCAATTAGTGTCTAGGGATGATTTGGATAGCTTGGTGAAGAGTAGTAGTGATGAGAACCAAGCCGTTGCAGCTCGCACTAGGAAGGGAAGAAGAGGTTCTCCTCAAAGAAGGGCTTCTCCCGAGAAAGAAGCATCTCCATAACCAAGACAAAGAAGGATCTTTGTAACATCAGATGTTTTGAGTGTTATGACTATGGTCACTAAGCTTCACATTGTTCACAATATAAGAGAAGGGTAAGAAGGCAACAAGCATCAACAAAATCGATTGATGAAGTTGTAGATAAGTTTCAAGGGGAGATTTGTTAGTCTCCTCCCTTTCAGGTATAGTTTCCAGTGGGGGGACTTGGTTGGTGGATAGCGAAGCATCTTGCCATATGACAAGTGCATGAGAGTTATTTGACAGCTTCATTGATGTTGGCTCAGACTTGTGTGTTGAGCTTGGTATGAGAACCAAACATGCAGTACGAGGATCTGGTATAGTATCGTTCAGGCTGGAGTTAGGAGAAGTGTTGAGGGCTTCAAACATGTTATGGGTGCCAGAACTCAAGAGGAGTGTTCTCTTAGTATTGGAGATTGAGAAGAAGGGATACTATATATTGTTTTGGGATGGATAGATGTTGTTTATGCCCAGATGATTTAGCTTCAAATCAGCAATGGTTCTTAGAGTTAGGGAGGGCAACCTATATAGGCTGAGGGGCCAGCCTATGAGAGTTGTGACCAGCAGTAGCAGAGAGATAAATGAGGAGCCGAAGGTAGCTCCACTAGTGGTGAGGTAGGTGTTATCCACATTTTTGGTTATCAAGATGATGACATGATAATGCTGTGGAGATCGGTTTGTGTCCGCACTTACGGATTTATCCTAGAACAGTAGGTAGCCCCACCAAAAACACAGGTTGAAAGGGAGTAGGTAGTTCCACTAGTGGTACCGACTCAGAGGGAGCCATAACTTAGAGGGAGATAGCCTGCAGGATTCAGTAGGGAGGAGCAACCTCCCAGGATTGTTCATAGGAAGTTGGACTTCAAGGGGAGTCAAGAGGCTCAGAGGGATCATCACTCGTCGAAAGGGAGTCCACCCTCAGGTACAAGTGGAAGAGAGGAGTCTTCCAAACATGTTTCATGGGTTGAGGAGGCCATACATGAGGCTTTGAAGTAGAAAGCTTCTAAGAGTAGTGTATACTCCATGGAGGACCCATTTGTCACAACATGATTTCCCTTAGTGACAAAGGGTGTAGGTAGTCAGGGGGACTAGACAACAGGATTTTCTTCAGTGACCGAGGATGCATCCATCCATTTAGGAGGACTAGAGAGTGGGATTTGCATCAGTGATAGAGGGAGAAACCAATCAAGAGGATTGGAGTACAACTGTGGTAGAAGATGCAGTGTGGGAGACAAAGGTACATTTGGATGTTGGAGGATTGAATACCTCCCTCACGAAGAGACAATGTTGATTTTTTAGCTCCATGAGGTATTCCAACAAGAGGCTGAGGTTCCAGGCATGTGGGAATCTTTGTTGGCACCAGATCAACCTTTTGTTTAAGTGAAATCGATCTTGGAATGAGGTTAGGGCCTCATGGCTAAGTTCATAGGATTTATGGGCTTGTGTAGGGGTTTCACAACCACAAAGAGGAATAAAATATTCTGATTAATTATTGAGTTTAGAAGGGGTTCATAAACTCAGTCATAAGACTCCTATATAAGGAGATGAGATATTTTGTCAAAACACATGGTGCCATAGTGTCATGATGGAGTTGGCATAAGTGAGTTTGCACTTGTGTCAAGGATCTTGGTGATTTCAGCAAGAGAATTTTTGCAACTATGGCAAATCTGGCCTAGGGCTAAAGGACTCTCTATTTTATGTTCTGGATAAGGAAAGCACATCACACGTGTGGCGGAGAGAGACAACTGCAGAAGGGAAGAAGGTCGCATGTGTGGTGTGGATCGTACATAAGCGTCCGTATGGGATTTCATTACATGTATGTGGGTTGCAGTGGGAACAATTGCATATGTATGTGGGTTCAAGGAATGATAGTTGTGTACGTTTGTACAGGTTCTTTTGGGCAGGAGAAAGTCCATACAGGATGACATCAACATCAGTACAAGTGACGTCAACAGGCCGTATAGGTAGTACGCAACATATTTGTAAGTTGGTATTTGTCCCGGGAAGTTTTGCTAATTGTGTGGTTGTAAAGAGGACTGGTTTTTCCTTCAGGTTTGGTGATTTTTGTACACTGTTGAGAGGGTTGGTTTTTCCCTTTGAATTTCTAAATTTGACAAGAGTTGCAAATCATAAATTTTGTGTTTCATATGTGTTGAGGATTCATTTATGATCTTGTTGTTTCCACCACTATAATTTTAAGTCAATAATTTTAGTGTAAAATTGTTCAGTGATAACAACTAGGGTTTACAATTTTAGCTCACTAGGAAGCAATTTTCAGACCTGAAAATTGTCACATAGAGTTGCATGTGAAAATTGACAGTTGACTATCTGCACTCTAAACCACCTTTGCATAATTGTGAAAGTCCAAGCCTAGAAATTGTACAATGTCTTTAACGTCATAGTCGACTAAGTGAACATCTTCCATTTTCCCCGTGGAGGATATTGTAAAGCTCACATTTCGGGGTAATGGTGGCTCTAGTATATGTCGATATTGGACCGTCTTTTATTTGTTATGGGCCTCTGACCTACTTGACGAATCCATTCAAACTATTCTTGTCGATTCTGCTTTTTTTTAATGTCAATATGTGGAAATTGTGCTCTTGCTTGCTTCTGATCTCCTCTTTGGTTGTTATGAAGTGTTGGAATCCTTCTCTAGGAGTGCACACGCTTAAGTGGGAAAGTATTAACTTGAGGAGAGGAGAGTTGTTAGGCGAGTACGAATGTACAACTATGGGGGCATGCACCCAATATTTAATAACTCAGAGTGCCATATGGTTCCTTTCGAACTCTACCTAAATAATCATACTTTTGTCGTCCTGTCAGTCCCTCCAAAAGTAAATGAGAGAGTGTTTCATGTTATGGTCCTATCAACATTCTTAGATTTTCGAGCCACGTCAGCCCATTGCATGCCCTTTTGCATTCATGGAGCATATCCATCCTTTTTTATTGTCAAACGTTCATAACCTTTGGGCGAGATCTTAGCATTTATTGCGTGATACCGCCACAATAAGTTATTCCCTAGGTACAATACAACATATATGCTACTTTTCATGGCATGAATTGAGTCATCGTACTTTAATGTGACATTTTCATACCTGTCATGCATGAGTCTTATTCTTTAAAGGCGTCACACATTATTCCTACGCACTCCTGCATTGACTCACCCTTGATTAATTGGCTGCAATGACATCTGGTGTGTCACAACACTTCTTCACACGTACCCAACCGCTCAATTTTCACCATGGAGGAACTGGACTTGACCCATCTGTATCTGGTGGCATCCGCTGGCTAACCACTACTTCTATATGCCTTCGCACCTCATCTATTTTCTCAATGGTGTTGAGGGGGATTGAATGGGTGGATGTTATTTCTGTTACAACATATTGAGTAGACATCTCCATTCGTCATGCGCATGGCTCCCCTACCTTTCTATTAGAAAATTGAGGAATTGGGGGGATAAAGCTCTTTCTCAACAAAGCATGTTGTGCCTTTAGATATCAACTTCATGCCCCATGCCACTACTTGGCTACTCAATGCCATTTGCAAGAACACATAAACTGACAGATATCGACCCCTGGCCTGAATCTTTCCATTAGTGGATCTTCCACGACTGCCCATTCTCGAAGATGTTCTCGATGCTAGAAAACCATTACGCGGGTATTCTTATTAACACTGTATCGAGGGCACGTACCCAGTGGTGTTAGGGAATGTTTTGCATATAAGAAATAAACAAATCTCCTTGTAGAGACTTTATAAAGCTTGTTATGCCACCTCTCAATGGTATCTTCTAAAACAATATCATATGACATGATGCTCCTCCAACTCAGTTCCCTGTCTATTGTGGGATCAACATACTCTTCCTTGTGCCTCGTGATCTTGTAGATATTTTCAATAATCGAGCTTCACGCATCCTCATCTACTAACTCATTATAGTTGTTCCCTTCATGAGGATCCAAAGGGATGATCACATGTAGAGTGTCCATTTCAAACGACATCTGTCACTTCTTCAGATTCAACACAACAATGTTTTTCAAGGCCAAATCGATACCAAGTAAGGTAGGGTATGGATCAGAATCACCCATGATCTCTATCACTTCAAAATAAACCTTCGTCTTTACTCCTATGTTCACCTCAACTTGCTTGTTGAAATCCCTTTACTTCAATCTTAGGTATCTTGTTATCTAGTGATTTCCGTACTACAAATCAGATTAGCATCTCACAAAACAAAAATACATTATTGGAATATTCAACTCAAATAAATATAGCGGAAGCAATAATGGGAACCAAATCATGCACACATAAACACCAATATTTTTGGGTAGATACCCCTGGAAAAAAATCGAAGGAAAACTGATGCTGAGATTATTTTATTATGATTAAAATCAGGGTAACAGTGATACTGGCCCACAGAGAGATATACAACTGCAGACAAACCTGACAAAGTCTGATCTGCTATATGACCCAGATATGGTACACTTTTCAAGGTGTATGTGCATTTCCTTAAGTAATCCCGCGTATACGTTCCTGTCTCCATTGATTCCCAGGTAGAAACGCTCAAGGACTATACGACAAAATTCATACGACTCGACCTTTTCCTGTTTCTTCTCTTTGTTGAAACCCACATGCGGTTTCCTCTGTCCCCTCTTCTCCTTGACCTGATCTCTAGATGGAAGCCCTTCTCCACCTATCCAAGATCTCTTTGCATCACAATCCTTCGTGATCCAACTCTCTCTGAGAAAAGGTCCTTCTCTATTCTTTGTCAACTCCTGTCAAGTGTCTTCCTCCTTCACCCTAGTCTTGCTTTTATAAGATTGAGTTATGACCTAACCCTAATCTCCATAGTGATTGACAGTTGAAGTTACTTCTCACTTCACTTGAGATCAATGTCTATTATTTAATTCACTATTTTCTAATTAATGAATTTTCTTAAATATAACTCAACTAATTAATAAAAGAAATTTACTTTAATATTTCCTTTAATTAAAGTAAAGTCAAGGATAGAAGGATTTGAGCTATTTCCACACATCTAGACACATATATCTGTGCGGAAATACCTATCCAATGCTACCATGCATCAACACTCCCTAGCGAGTAATGTATTTCTTGGAGAGCGACTTGGAACCGATTCTCCCTCCAACCCTGACACAATGTCGCATACATCATCCTGCACACTAACATCCCTCCAACCCTGTTGGTTAGCTACTCCCTTGATATTAGAAGTTACAAAATAGATGACGCTACATATCAATGCCACGAAGTTTGGAAACTTCATCGAATGTCTTCTCTCCCTCAGTGTACTTATATAAGCCTACTTTTCCTGAGCATCCATCAATATCATCTTGCACCATCTCGATATTTGTTATAGCATCATTTGACACCACATATGCTCATGACGACTCATTGGCCACAGTTACATCTATTTCTATGCTTGCAGGAGAAAAATCCCCCTTTTCCTCTCTAAACAAATCTTAAAAAATCACATTTTTCTAGATGTATGTGACTCTCCTTAAAACAACCCACGTACATATGCTCCTTGCTAATCAACAACCCGCATACATGTTTAATTCACTCAAAAAAATAATAAATTGTGATATTTCGGGCGGAGTTGACGGGATCCCTAGGTTCCTGACCTCCTATAGCCTGTTCCTAATTACTCAAATAGTCAAAAGAGAGTATAAAAGAGAGCTTTGGGATGGAGGAAAAAAAGATCAAAGAGATGCATCCATATGCTAGAAGTTTCCTTATAGCCTTGCAAGTCCCTATTTCCCTTTATTTCTGATATTGTCTTCCCCCCCTGAAAACCCTTGTTTTCAGGATTTGTGTTTCCCCTTATCTCGTCAGGAAGAAATCCATTGCTTCCTTGGACTTGTTGGAACAAAAAATTTCAGAGGTAGTGCATGTCATATTAAGGCTTGGGTGGAGGAACTTGGAGCCTTGTTCCGAGATCGTGCCGCAACGGTTACAGGTTGTGTAACCAACTCCTTTGCTCTTATTAATAAAAGAACACTCATTCTCGTCCATTTCTCATTGTTAATTCATGATTTTGATGAAGTTATTTGTATTTTATATTGAATCTAACATATAAAGTGAATTGATTATATTTAGTTAGTTAGCAGATAACTACCTATTTTCAATTGCATACTTCGTTGTTTGCATAATTTTCAAAATATCGTTGTGAAGGAGTTTTGGAGAAAAATTCCTCAAGCGGGATCGAATTCAAACGTTGTGTTCCAAGTATGTTCTCTTTTATTTCTTCTGAAAATTAGTTACTTTTAATTAACTACCTATGTAGAGTCAGAGAGAATTCTTTTAGGGAACTTCTCTGATGTGGCCCAGACCCAAAGCCACAAGACTTAGATTTTTGTAACATAATTGGTGACCATACTAGGGATGTTTTCTCTTAGTTTGGGTCAGTTTCAGGGATCTTGTGGTTTATTGTTTTTCTTGTTTTCTTGGCCTATTATCAAACATTTACTACTTTAGAGGTCTTTTCTAGTCTTTGGAAACCTCCTGGATTTTCTACAATTTTCTTTTTGGATTTTTGCTAACTTGTACGCACTTTTCTTGTCTAAAAACCACGTATATATGTGTGTTTCTTCAGTAACAGTCATGTACATACACAATTTTAACCGTACATAGCTGCATACAATTTTGGAAATCTGTTCTTTAGGACGTTTTCTGGTGTCTAGGGAGTTTTGGGTTGGATGTTCGTCATTTCCTGAACCTTCTCTGGTTATTTTGGTCTTTGAAAGTCATATCAAGCATCTATATACTCAATTTTTTTATTAAAAGGATCTTGATTTTTGATTGGTTGACCTTTTTGTGTATAAAGTTTTTAGGTGGATTTAAAGGTTAGTCTTTGTGTGGCCATGTTTTACTCCTAGTTCTTTGTTGTATTCCTAGTGACCTTGGGCTTTCTAATTTCTTCCTCTTTGCCTTCTTTTCCTTTATTTATAAAATAAAATAGAAAACTTCATGGTAGTTGCATTTTATTTCCTTTTAGTAACAAAAAAGAAAAAAAATACCTTTGTTGTTTATTTCTTCTCTTGTTCCCTTGTCTTTTAAGTTTTCAAGAAAAGAACTCAGTTTCTAACACTTAGGTTTGTTATGCTTGTTTTTCTCTTGTTTTGAAAAAGTAGTTATTTTTTCGGTTTTGAGTATCCTTCTACAAAAATAAAAGAATCGTGTTTGCAAAGTTTCTAGATCTTGCATACAAACAAAAATATATCGTTTTCATTTTGAAAAGTTCATAAAAAAGAAGTATATTGCACTTTTTCTTTTGAAAAACAAGTTTTGTTAAGAAAATTGTTTTTAAAGCTTTTATTTCTTGAGTCATACAAACATCACGAGTTTCGTTCTCGTTCCCTTGAGTAAAAAATCCAACTAAAAGTAACACTTAATCTAAAAATCATTAGAATTTTTTTTTTTTAGGGTCCACTAACTAGTTCAGGCTAGGGCCTTGGATTAGGTTGGAGAGATAACTCTCCAATGCCATGAAAAGAAAAATTAGGAGTCTGTCATAGGGAGTGAAAATACAATTTTCATATAGGCCGTTTCAGGAGCCTCCTCTCACACAGGATATACACAGAAGGTCATGCAAGGAAGAATAAAGGAAATAACCCCTCTGAAACTCGACCAAGTGTAGCATATTGAGTGTATTTTGGGGGTTCTTTCCTAAAGTGACACTGACTCATTTGGCATCAGTGCTCTGTGAATTTTGAACCTAGTTGAAGTTTTCCTGAAGTGATATTGACTCATATGGCATCAGTCCTCTGTGAGTTTCAGACTTAGTTTGGAATTTTATTGAAGTGATACAGGCCCTCTCAGCGTCAATCTTCTAGAAGTGTCTTGCTTAGTTTGAGGCTTTCTGAAGTGACACTAGCCCTCATGTTGACAGGCCTCTAGAATTTTTGACCTAGTTTGATATTTTTTGAAATGACATTGTCCCTTTGTAGATAGTACTTTGGAAGAGATTCAGACTTGGTTATCATGCCCATACACTCCGTCCCGATTGTCGATTGTACCCCCGAAGGCCGACTACAAATTGGTGACTTTAGTCGCCTATCATTAGGTTAATACACAAGGTGACTGCGAGGGGTGTATCATGATACCTGAGACAAAATCTGAATCACACTGTTAGTACCTATGGGGGTGTTATCGAAAATCCTTGACACTTGAATTGGGAATGGATATCAGTTGTAGGCTAGAGTAACTATTTCTCCTAGCTAGTTTTTTTCCTTTGTACGTGGTTTGGACGACCAGGCGTCATCTCCCTGGGGTCGGAAGTATTCGCAACAGAAGTATGCTTGGTTGATCCCTCTTTAGGTTTTTAGTTCGATGCTTCGTGTTTGTAGTTTATCCTTTAGTGAGTTTTTTGGAACCCACCTTGGATCTTTGATTCATAGTGGAATACCAGTCATCGGTCCATTCTCGAAGGATTAGAGGCCTTTCGCTAGAAACGATGGAGCTGTTGTCACCTCCGCTAAGGAGAAGGATGGACTAGGTCGGTGCTTTTGAGTCTACTGACTCTAGAGAATATGCTCCGAAGGTTGTGCCTTTAGAAGAAACCAATACACCAAAGGTAATGAAAATTTATGATCTCAAAGATGAAGGCTTCATTAGACCTCAAAATTCTTCACTAATTTGACATAACGATCCAATTCTCATGCAAGTAGAAAATTTTGAGGTTACAGACACTCAAGTTTTTTGGATCCAATGACGCACAATGGGAGATAAAAATAACTTTCCTAAAGGTGTGAGTCCACATACTCATCTTTCAACGATAGGAGGGGGTAGAACACCTCATTTTCCTTCAACCCAGATGACGAGCGTCATTCAGGTAACAACATCTTCTTTGATTAATGGTTTGGTTTTGTTGTCATCCGGATCCACTTCTATCGCGGATGGTACTCAGATTACACCATATTTCACTAATTCCTTTTCATTTTGGATTTCATTGATTGGAAAAAGTTATATTCCAATCCCATCCCAACCATTTATTCAAGGTTTTATCTTGGGAGTAGGGATTTTGTCGGCTCCTTTGCAAGCCTTTCCTTTTCTAGGGAGTTCGATAGCTCCTTGGAAATATTTCCCTTATTTTGGGGGGCACATCTCCACAAAAAATCCTTTGCTTGGAGGTGGTTTCTTCTAGTCATCCAGGCCTGTGACATGGCCTAGTACTTCTAATGGTGGGAGCAAGGGATTTTCGTCCAACATTCAAGTCGGTTCCACACCGTTCTCTCTCTATGGTGATTTTGGGAATTTGACTTTCTCTCCATCCTCTATGCTGGCAGGGGGGAACCTTTTCCATCCTTAGATTACC
>CBVK0102141793.1:0-12968 GCA_900067695.1 Picea abies
ACATAAATCCATATGAACTAATTGGAGTGGTTTCTTTGTTGAAGTAGAGCTATTGGATTTAAACTGTGTCCTGGTTAGCTTTCCTACTTGGAAGGGTTTACACACATAATCTTGTGGCTTTGATATTCTTGGAAGATCTTTTACTGCCTCAAGATTTTTGAGCTTGATTAAGTAGTCAAAGTTTAGATGTCCAAGTCTCCTATGCCATAGCCAGCTTTCATCATGTTTACTTAGATGACACTCTTCTCTATCTTCTTTCAGCACATATACATTATTATCTGTTCTTATGCCTTTAGCCACCACTTGTCCTGAGTTTACAGACTTTATCTTACAATATTTGGAAGTGAACACCACTTCACACCCTCTGTCACACATTTGACTTACACTGAGCAAATTATGTTTCAGCCCATCTACAAGCATAACATCCTGGGCTTTTCCTTTACCATTACCCAAACTCACCATCCCTTTACCCTTGATTTTACCTGGTTCATCATTTCCAAAGGTCACATTTCCTGTTTTGCTTTTACTTATAGACATAAACTTATCCTTGTCTCTAGTCATGTGATTGGAACATCCACTGTCTATATACCAAGGGTCTTCTTTTTTTTGAGCTGAAAGTACTAGACCACATTTTTCACTGTCTTTCTTTTTCTATGTGTTGGCATTTATGGCTAAGGATATTATCCTTGGATCTACTTTGTAATTCTTCAGATGGCAGTTTGCAACTTTGTGGCCAAAGTTATGATAATTATAGCATTTGAGCTCACTGTTCAATAGGTCAAAGTGATTGGTGCAACTTTGTCTACTAATTGGCTATTTAGTTCTATGTTGCAAAGATTGCTTATTTCTTGATCTCCTCAGTTGCATGTCTCTAAACTTAATTTGACAATTTGCAATCTTATGACCAAATTAGAGCAGTGAAAACAGTAACCATGGAAGAAATTTTGATACCTAAAGAATGGCCTTCTTCTTGGCATTTGTTGCTCCATTGTTACACATTATTTTCATCACCCTTATGACTGTTAATGATGTAAACCTATTTGTTTCCTTCAGAGGGGTCAATGGCCTGCATTCCTGAAGAAAGAATGGAGAAGAACTTTGCCTGAGAGAAGAAGTTGTATTTTCCTTTGTTAAAACCCTATTAAAGAGGATTTCTGCAAGTTGCTCTATACACAGGGTGTGAAAATGCCTGATTTCCACACCTTGCACTAAATCCAGGCTGCGGAGTTTCCCCAAGTTTCACTATACCTAGGGTGCGAAAATTCCTATACGTGGGAAAAATGAGCGTCTTCTCGATGCTTCTATAAGGAGAAGCTTCTATGGTGAGGTGCCCTCCAAATGGTTTGGATCTTACTCGCTTTCATGATTTAGTGGGATCATCCTAACCTCCTCACCTTATCCTCTTCAGCTTATAAAAGGAGAGGAGATCTCATGGAGAAATTTAGTTGGATTTAGCTTGGCTTGGGATTAAGATTGGCTTGTTATTGGGTTTTGTAGCTTTGAGTTTTTGGAGCTTGTACGTTGGCTTTGAGATCTTCTTTGTCAAGATAGATTGTGAGTAGCTATCAGATCTACAGTCTCAGAATCTGTGGATCATAAATGTGTGGGAAGCATGAAACTGTTGGAAGGAACCTGACAACATCAAGGCATTTGGTTTTATCTTACTTCCACATTATTTAATACAGATATACTTTTCTTTCCTATATGAAAGTTATTTTTTCATATTTTATGATTCCTTGATCATGTACATAGTTTCATATCAAATAGACTCTGTTATTCTTGTCTTCGTTGGCTTGTGTTATTTTGTATATATTTCTCCATAAGCCTTGTGACAGAGCTTGGATTGCATTGATGAAGTCAGATCTTCGATATTTAAAAGGTATGTTCTAGATCCATTTCCCATTTGATAATTGAAATCTAAGGAAAGAGTAGTGTACTGTCTTGTTTTGTTCTAGTTTCGTAGTGAAGCTAGGGGGATTGATTTGTGTCCGCACTTAACAATTAGCCCGATAACACCCTATCTTCTCCAACACCAACCTAAAGGAGGATACAAAGCCCTTTCTTTGCCTCGTCTTGCCGCCCTGAAATATAAGTGTAGATCAAACTATCACTACCACAATCACTTCCACTATCAACCCATCACTGTCTCATCAAACCATCACTGCCACTGTCACTGTCTCATCAACCAAACTGTCACTGTTACTGATATACCATTATCAACCTGTCACCCCCGCTGATGCTCAATCATCAAAGAAACCAGATCTATGATCACCAAGAACACCTCTCAATCATATGCTCAACATCACCAACACATGCCTCTACCAAGCATGTACCAATATCAACAACATACCATCACAAGATATGTGTCTCAAACATATACCAAAACTGTACCATACAATGTGCATCAACCTGTACCATACAATATGCATCAACCATGTACATCAACCTGTACCATACCACATACATCAACATGTACCATATCATGTATCAACCATGTACCATACGATGTACCATATCAAAAATGTCATAAGATATCATCCAAGATAGCCACAATACCAAGATACCAATATAGCCAAGATGTGATACTAATCAATGCATCATAACCTCACCAAGATGTACCTCAACATGTACCAACATCACCAAGACATGCACCTCATACATGTACCAAGAATATGCCTCACACCATGCACCAAGGATGTGCCTAAAACATATACCAATGTCTCAACAATATACCAAAGGCAATACCATCAATATGTAACAAAGATGTACCTCTAACCATGTGCCTCCAGCATGTGCCAACATCCATAAACCATGTACCAAGAGATAACATCAAGCATGTGCTGTATCACTCATATACCATACAACAACCATATGCCAAGCATACAATATGTGCCTCTAACAATGTATCATACCATCACCAAGGTGTACCATGAAAAATCACTACCATGAAATGCCTCAAGCATGTACCATAACAACATAAGCATGAGCCTCAAAAATAACACATACACATACCTTTGATCCTATAAACACCCTGCTGTATCTAGTAACAAATGAGTAAACCAACCTGGGCATTAACAACCTAGTACAAGCATCACTTCTCAACCTTTCACAAGACTTTTCACAGATCTACAACTTGGTCCTCTACTTCCCACATATATCCACACTTTCCTCCACTACAACTCACATACATCCGAGCCATGCTGACCCGTAAACCGTAGATACCTCAAAAAATAGGGTTACTCACATTTGCTGCAACTATGAGACTTTCTCCTTTGACCTTCCTTCGCAACCTCAGACTTTCTACCTCAGATTCGACCTCAGATTTTCCAATAAAAGATAAACCATATCACTTATTCACTTAGAGATATTCAATAGAATGTGTGTGTGAATGTACTTAGGAGAGACTCCTTGAGGTGTATTTATACTTTTTCTAGGTAACCTCTTTCCTTACTTTAGGGGTTTCTTGCTACAACCACTTAACCCTTTGACTAAGACTTGTAACTGTTTAGGGGTTTCTTACCCAGGCTTTGGGGCTTCCAACTTCATGAGGCAATAAATCCTCAACCCTGAGGAACCACGTGGCATACCATCTATCAATGGAAATGGAATGATGAAGACTATCCATCAATGAGTGTGTTACCTGCATTTATACTGTCCTTATTCCTCAAATAACTTAGGGACTCATTACCACACCTTCGGGGATTCATGTAGACTTCATCAAATGCACCCATCACACCTGTTGACATCAACCACTCTTGTTGGCATCAGTTACAACTAAATTACCATCAATCTCTATCACAACTCTGGGGTATCTTGAATGCTCCAAGGGTTGAAATCAATGACAACCAACTTTCTAACATCACCATTAAGTACACATTTCCATTGCCAATATTGGATGATTTGATGGATTTATTTAATAGAGTAAGATATTTTTTGAAGACTAATTTGAAGAGTGGTGTTATCAGACAAATTGGTAAGTGCAAACATAAACAAATCTCCCTATCTTCACTATGAAACTAGAACAAAACAAGACAGTGCACTACTCTTTCCTTAGATTTCAATTATCAAATAAGAAGCAGATCTAGAACATACCTTTTAAATATCGAAGATCTGATTTCTCCAATGCAATCCAAACTCTGTCGCAATGCTTATGGAGAAATATCTGCAAATAAACACAAGCCAATGAAGACAATAATACTACAATAAATATTTGATATGAAACTATGTATGTGATCAATGAATCATACAATATGGACAAATAATATTCATATAGGAAAGAAAAGTGCATCTGTATTAAATAATAGAAAGAGAGATTACAACCAAAGCCTTGATGTCATAAGGTCCCTTCCAACTGTTCGTTGTTTCCCACACACTCATTCTCCAATAATTCTGAGACTATGGGTTTGAAAATCCCTCACAATCTATCTTGACAAAGAAAAGCTCAAAGCCACTCTAACCAAGCTAACAATCTCAAACCAAATTTCCAATATTTTCAATTTAACTTTTTCCATGAGATCTCCTCTCCTTTTATAAGCTGAAGAGGATAAGGTGAGGAGGTTAGGATGATCCCACTAAATCAGAAAAGTGAATAAGATCCAAACTGATCGGAGGCCACCTATCCATAGAAGCTTCTCCTTCTATAAGCATCCTGAAGATGCTCATTTTCCTCACATACGAAAGTTGTCACACCCCTAGAACTGAGAAGAGTGCGACGACATCACAGACCAGGTTTAGTACAACATGTGACGATCTGAGATCATCGCACCCCTATAACTGGACAGGGTGCGACAATCCTCCTTAATAGGGTTTTTAAAAATGAAAAGATCACTTCTTCTCTCAGAAAAAGTTCTTCTCCCTTCTTTCTTCAGGAATTTAGGCCACTGATCCTTCTAAAGACAAAGGATAGGTTTACATCATTAACATTCATAAGAGTGACAAAAATAATGTGTAACAAGTGGGTATTTCCATATCATAATCAAAGAGAGTGATGAGTGGAAGGAAACCTTAAAGATGAAAGAAACACTATATGAGTGTCTTGTGATTCCATTTGGATTGACAAATGCAGAAAGTACATTCATGAGGTTGTTGATTGAATTGTTGAAATCATACTTCGGTAAGTTTGTAGTTGTATATTTTGGATGATATGCTTGTGTTCAACATAAAAAAGAAGAAGCATTTGATGCACTTGATATAGGCATTGGAGTAGCTTAAGAAGGATAAGATGAAAACTATGAAGAAGTGTTTGTTTTTGCAGGAGGACATAGTGTACTTGGGATTCATGGTATCTCAAGAATGGATGAAGATGGACCTAGAAAAGGTGAATACCAAAATTGAATGGCCAACTCTAAGAATTGTGTTTAAGGTAATTGGTTTTCATGTGGTAGTTTTCTTTTAAAAAAAGTTCACCATAAATTTTAGTGGGATATGTGCACCAATAACAAAGTGTATGAAGGGAATTTTCTAGTGGAATGCAATAGAGGATGGAAGTTTTGAATTGATGAATATGAAAGTGACCAAACAATCGATGTTGTCATTATTATATTTCAAGAAGGTATTCCAAGTTGACTTTGATGGAAGTGGAGCAACAATAGGAGCAATTCTAAGACAAGGAGGTAAACCTATTGCATTATTTAATGAAAAATAAAATGAAGCTTAGAGAAAGTATTCAATTTATGGGTAGGAATTGTATTCTATTGTGCAATTGTTGAAGAAATAAAGGATTATTTTTTTCCCAAAGATTTTTTTATTATATATTGACCATCAAGCATTGCAATTAATAAATACCTTGGTGAAGTTGAGTTAGTGGCACACAAACTGGGTGGAATGATAGTGATATGATATAGGAAGGTGGGGATGACATGAAGTCCACATGGACATTATGATATAGGATACACACACTTTACAAATTTGTATTTTTGTGTTGTGACATATATTGGGGAAATCAAACAAGGTTGGAGATGCCATGAACAAAAGGATTGCATTGTTGACTACCATGAGTGTGGAGGTGGTATAATTGGAAAATATGAAGGAGTTGCATGAGAGTGACACATATTTTGTAGTAGCATAGAGAGCATGTAAGGATCCTTGGTGTGGTGATAGGAACCCTTACTTGGAGTATTTTATGCAAAACATATTCTTTTAATAAATTAGTATTTTTGCATCCAAATAGGATCAATGAGGGAGAGCGTCATAAGAGAATTGCATAGTGGTGGTTTAGGAGGGAATTAGTAGAGGAGAGATATGATTGATTGAGAGTAGCTAGAGATGTGAAGAAGTGAATTGTGTTTTGCAAGGTATGTCAACATGCCAAATGAATAATCTAGAATACAAGGTTGCATAAACCTTTTCCAGAACCTTGGAATCCATGGGTAGATTTGAGAATGGATTTTGTCCATGGATTTACAAGAATGAGAAAAAGTAATGATTCTATATTCATAGTTGTTTATAGATTTCCTAAAATCACACATTTCATTCAATGTATGAAGACTCATGATGTAATAAATGTAGTAGTGTTTTTTTATCAAAGAAGTGTTGAGGTTGCATGGATTGTCAAGGATTATCACTTATGGCATAGATAATAAACTTCTTGGTTGTATTTGGAGGACATTGTGGATGAACATGTGGAACATATTTGAATTTAATTCAACCTACCATCTACATACAAATGGGAATACCAAGATAGGGAATACGAGTTTGGGTGACCTTCTACATATGCATGGTTGGAGAGAAGCCTAGATAATGGGATATGGTCTTAGAACAAAGTGAATTTGCATACGATAATATAGTGAAAAATTCTATGGGAAGGACACCATTCCAAAGAGTGTATGAAAGAGAGCTCAAGGGAATTACAAACTTGGTGAATTTTCAAGAAGAAATCTTGAAGAGTGGTACCTGTGGCTTTTATGTGGTCATCGACATATACAAATTATTTGGTCATCTTTCTATCTCCACGTTGGTCATTTGATATTTCTTTAAGTCTACATTGTGGTGCTCATTTCGACTTGTATTACATACTTTCTTTAGCATGTTATGAAATTTACTTCAGTACTTTGTTGAATAATCCCTTAAATGAAATGCACCATTAGTCAAATATGGGCGATTCATTTTCTCTTGAGTCAAACACAACACTTTTATCCTTGAATTATTTTCGACATCATGTGAACTCCCAACAATATTTTATATGCCAACATAAGTATTTTTCCAGAGCATAGTAACCAACATCAAATTCATCTTACTATATTACGAACTTTCTTTTGTAGAGAAGGTGAGATTTCTTCAATAAATATTCCCACAAGCATCATCATATTATTTCATCCTCTATATGGAATATGATCATCCAAGTGAGTCCTTAGAGCATGGATTATTTATCAAACATACTAATCATTCTTCATTATTTCCTCTCACAACCATCAACAAGGGTAGCATAAATGTTCTTTTAACAATGAGAAATTGTTGTAGAAAATTTTCTCATCTCATAATTTCTTCTCATATTTTATATGAAAGATTCTCTTGTGTTGTTTTCACCCACCAGGAAGAAGTCCAATCCAATATTCTATTCAACCTAAGACCATTCTCACAATGGAAACACTGCCAAAGTGTTGAAACCCTAGTTTCAATAACATTGCATTTGAATATTGTTGTTTTGATCCCTGGACAATGTCCATTTTTTTATTCTTATGATGTATTTAATGAACTATGTGAATTGATCTATTATGGAGGATGTATATCCTTAGTTTTGAGACCTTCCATTTGAAAGATTATTTGATTGTTTATCATATGTTATCCTTAATAGTCAAGCAAGTTATGGTATTAAGGTTACATTATTTTATGCCCATCTTATAACCCTTTTCCATTTCATAAAAGGCTCTTATGATTCATAAATGTTTTTCTAATTGTAAGATAATTTGATTTATTTAATTATCTTATTTGAGTGGTTTCTACGTGTGTTTTTGATCCACAAAAAATGGACTTATAACCCATTTGCTTCACCAACATGGGTACTATACATAAATTAATTTTAATCTCTGTTTCTCTGTCCTGTACAAAGAACTTTGTTCTCAGAATGATATCAATTTATCTACCTTTAGAATTTATTATGAGGCCCATTCTTGGTGTATTTCAGAGTAAAAAGTTTTCTTTCCACTATTCTCTAGTAGCATGAAGGGATGATCCTATTTGCATTTTTCTATTTCCATACCAATTATTTCAGTTGCACCACATATTATAAAATTAAACCACAACAAATATGATTGGCCTAAATCTAGCTCGACCACTTCATTAAATAATACAATAGAAACCAAAGGATTGTTACTTCTTAATTCACAAAGGAAAGACTGTTCCAAATGGTATTAGAGCAGGTTCCTTCAGGAATCAATTTAACTAACAGAAGGTAGAACATGGAGAGCAACAATATGTATAAAAATGGAATACCACAGTTTGATGGAAAAAACTATGCATTATGGAGTAGAAGGATGAAAACATATATACAAGAACATGGATTTGAGGTTTGAAAATCATTAGTATATGGATATAAAGAACCTTCCGTTCCTCCAACAAATGACAATGGAAGGAAACTCAACCTAAATAATTCAAAAGAAAAAAATGCTATCCTGAATGGTTTGGTGAGATCGGAAGAGGTTCATGATTATACACACTTGTATGGCACATGACTAGAGAGATATAGATCCATTTGGTCAAAGGATATGTATGAGGATATATGCACAAGGTACAATTATAGTCTGGACACAGTGATAGGTTTCATGTTTATGTTACAGAGGTTGATGAGGGTCAGAGTTTTTAGAGAGAGAAAACCCTAGTTTTCAGAAGGCATACGTATCTTGCATTAGATATAGGCTGCACACATATGCGGGCTGCAATATAGATAGGGCGTGTACATACATGCGCTGCAGAATAGATAGGTCACATATCGATTGGTTTTGATTGGTATAGGCTCATTTCAAATACAGGTTAATTACAGGGAAGTGGTACAGGTTGGCTACAGGTCAGTGGTACAGGCTGGTATAGGTTTATAGTGGTATATCTCATCGTGATAGTGTGGTAGTGGTTTCTTCATTTGACACTTATATTTCACGACGGTAGGATGAATCAAGGATAGGTAGTTGTAGCCACCTTCCGATTGTATCTGGAGAACATAGGGCGTTGTATCTTCCTTCTGGTTATAGCCAGAGAATTGGGGAGTTGTAGCTTCCCTCAGGTTGTAGCCTGAAAATATAGGGGGTCAGAGCCTCCTTCCAATTGTAGCTGGAGAACAAAGGAAGTTGGTGCTCCCAATGAATGTAATTCTTAAATACATATAAGAAAAAGAATTTCATGATTTATCTCGCATTGTGTTTCCACATAAAAATAATGGCATACTGTGTATGTGTATTATTGTTAATTTGTTCATGGTTTATTTAATCTGCACTTATTGGATGATAATGATATATTGATCACAAAGATAAATAACACTTGTATACTATGGTTAAAAAGGATTAAAAATATCTATTATGGATTCACCCTGCTCTCAGTAATCCAACAATTAGTATCAGAGCAGGTTCCTTTAGAAATCCATTTAACCACTAAAAGGTAGATCATGGAGAGAAACATTATGTATAAAAATGGAATACCACAGTTTGATGGAAAAAACTATGCATTATGGAGTAGAAGGATGAAAACATATATACAAGAACATGGATTTGAGGTTTGAAAATCATTAGTATATGGATATAAAGAACCTTCCGTTCCTCCAACAAATGACAATGGAAGGAAACTCAACCTAAATAATTCAAAAGAAAAAAATGCTATCCTGAATGGTTTGGTTGATTCAGTGTATGTCAAAGTTATGCATTGCAGCTCCGCAAAGGATATTTGGGAAAAACCTCAGAATGTTTATGAAGGAGACACAAAATTCAAGGAAACAAATCTTAAAACTTATAGAGGTCAATTTGAACAACTGAAGATGAAGGAAGATGAAAATATTGTAGCCTACTTTTTACGAGTCGATGAAATAATGAATGCAATTAGAGGATTGGGAGAAGAAGTTGATGAATCTATAATTGTCCAAAATGTACTAAGATTTATTCCAATGATATTTTATCCTAATATCTCATCATTATAAGAAATAACAGATCTAGATTCAATAAGCATGGATAAGCTACATGGAATATTCACAGCCTATGAAATGAGAACTGAACAAGAGAATCCAGTTACAAAAGAAGCAACATTCAAAGCATCCAAGAACTCAAAGAAAAAGGTAAAGCAAAAGGCAAAGTCATATAGCAACAACAATGGAATCTCAAAAGACGATGAAGAAGTAGCCAACTTCGTTAGAAGACTGAAAAAGGGAACTTGTGGGAAATATAAAGGTAAGCTCCATTGATTTGTTTTAATTGTGATGGTATTGGTCATTTTGATAACAAATGTCCACATAAGAAAAAGAAAAGGAATGAAGAAGATGATTCAAATAACAAACAAATATACAAAGGTAAAAGAACCAAAACCAAATTTCTAAAGAAAATGTTTTTCACCAAAGAAGACAACACCTCATCAGACGAAGATGAAGTCAATGAAAGTGATACATAAAGGGTTTTATTCATGGTAGTAGAAGATTCTGATGAAGAAGGCACCGAAGAAGAATATTAAGAGGTAGAATTTGACTATAGAGAAGAACTGTTGAGTGCAACAGAATTTATAAAAATGGAAAACAAGAAAAATAAGTCACTACAGAAAGAACTTAAAATAAAAGAGGAAACCCAAAATTCAAACTCCAAAGAACTAGAACATATGATCACTAAATTAAAAATCTAAGTTGAAGAAGATAAAAGAATTGAAGAAGCATTTAGAGAACAGTTGGAAGAAAAAGACAGGATCATTAGAGGCTTGGAAGCAGATATTGTCACATTGAGAAAAGACCTTCAAAAGAAAAAAATGCAGAATATCTCAAAATTTTTGGATGATATTATTAGTAGTCAAAGGCCAAATCATGACAAGTTTGGACTTGGATACAACTAAACAAAAAATAGATCAAGCTCCAAAAAAACAGGTCAAGAAACACAACCAAGAAGCTATGCAAAGACAGTCAGAGGAGACATGAATTTTTACAAGGAAGATCACAAAGACACTCCTCCACCTAGAAGATTTCGATTTCAGAATCAATGATAGTTAGAAACAAGAAGGCCTCAAGAAGAAGAAGGTTTTAGAAGAGTAACTCATTTTAGAATATCTACAAATCCTAGGTATCAAACTATCTTTCTTGGTTTATTTTATTCATGCAAAATTTTTGGACATAAGGCTATGAATTGCATAGCTAATAACAAGAACAAAGACAACCACAAAAGTTATGCACAAAATGATTATTCAAGAAGGCCTAGTGAAACACATAACATAAACTACAACAGATTTGAATTCTTGAGTACTGAGATGGAATGCTACAAGTGCAACAACTTTGGACACATGGCTAAATATTGTAGAATGATAGTTCCTCCAAGAGAATCACAATAGAATAAAAACAATCAGGGACAAGAACCTCAAATAATATGGATAAGAAAGCATAATTAGTTCAACAATGGAGAATGCACACTTTATCTACAAGCTAAACATAAGAAACATGGTTGGTATGTTGACAATGGCTTCTCAAAGCACATGAAATGTGATGAGGACATGTTTCTAACCTTGATAAAGGGAAGAGATGGATCATTCTCCTTTGGAAATGACGATTCAACTAGAATAATTGGAAGAGGCACAATCAAAATTGGAAACAAGGATACCAAGGCAAGAAATGTTCTACTAGTGGAAGATATGAAACATGATCTTCTAAGTGTAATTCAAATGTGTAACCAAGGTCAAAAAATTGTGTTTGATTCACAAAAGTGAGAGATAAGAAAAGCATATTCAGGAATATTGGTTGCAACAACAGTAAGAACTTCAAGCAACGTATATGTATTAAGTGAAATTGGAAATGAAAAATGTTGTCTAGGAAAGGAAGATTAAGTTTGGCTATGGAACAAGATAATGGGTCACATAAACTTTGATAACCTTGTCAAATTCAACAAAAAGGAAGAAATAAGAGAAATTCCCCAGATCACGAAGCCAACCAACACCTTATGCAAGCATTGTCAACAAGGAAAGAAAACAAAAACCAAGTTCAAATCAAAGGAATACTCCACAACAAGACTGCTAGAAATTGTGCATACTGATATAGTTGGGCCAACTAGAACGAAGGGTTTAAAATTTGAGAAATATTTTATGTTATTGGTTGATGATTATACGAGGATGACTATAGTTTTTTTTCTTAGGAAGAAGTCATAAGCATTTGAGAACTTCAATATATACAAGGAAATGGTTGAAAATGAAATGGATTAAAAAATAAAATGTTTGAGATCTAATAATCGAGTAGAGTTTACTTCAAAGGAATTTATGGATTTCTGCATCAAGCATGGGATAAAAAGACAATTCTCTGTTGCTAGAACACCACAACAATATGGAGTTGTCGAAAGTAAGAACAAGATAATAAAAAAAATAGCTCAAACTATGTTAATGGATTCCAAGTTGACAAACGTCTTTTGGGCACATGCAGTGCATACAACAATTCATATTCAAAACAAAGTAATGATCAGAAACAACAGTGATAAAAATCCCTACGAGATATGGAAAGGAAGACCATTTGGCAGAGTCCAGAGAGGATCTTCCTTAACCAAGGGAAGTATGCAGTCGAAATCTTGAAGAGATTTGACATGTTAGAGTGCAAGCCCATGAATACACCCATGGAAACGAAGCTGAAGTTGTTGGTCGATACTTCGTCAGAATTGATTGATACCACACTATATAGACAGATTATTGGATCGTTGATGTGCCTGACGAACACCAGACCATATATTTGTTTTTCCGTGAACACTTTGAGTAAGTTTCTGGTAGAACCCATACATGTTCACCTTGTGGCTGCAAAACATGTGATGAGGTACCTTAAGGGT